>OY796881.1:55443749-55609087 GCA_963680785.1 Diplosoma virens | reverse complement strand
AACCCATGTTATCCATTGGAGTAACTGCATCAGCGTTTGTGTTGATGGGCGCAGAAAAAGGCTTTGCTGCACGGGTAAAACGTCAAAATCCAGCAATACAAAATACGCATTGCTTCACACATAGGGAAGCTCTGATGATCAAATTTTTAAGACAGGAACTTTCTGAAAAGATAAGCGATTGCATCAAAATTCTAAACCTCAAATCAAAGCAAAAGCCTTAAATTCGCAAATTTTTTCAATATTATGCGCCCAAATGGGATCAAAACATCAATCATTGCTAATTTACACTTCTGTGCGTTGGCTTTCACTAGGAAAAGTTCTCGCAAGACTATTTGAGTTCCAGAGCGAAGTAAAGTAGTTCTTATTAAAACAGAACAAGCACGAATTGTATAAACATCTTGAAGACAATCAATGGATTGCTAAACTTGCTTACATGGCTGACGTATTTGAACACATGAACGAGCTTAATATAAAAATGCAAAGAATAAGTAAAAACATATTGACGTTTTCTGACAAGTTACACGGGCTCCAAACAAAAATTACTACTCTGGCAAAATGAGTTAAAACTAGAATCTCTGGAAATGTTTCCAAGAAGTTATAAAAATCAAAAAAATGCCGAAAGGAATTTCGTGTTAAATTTAGCCAAAGAACCCTTAACTTTAATACAGAAAAAATATATAATAAGTACTTTTTCGCAATTAATACTGAATTATGACTGGATCCGAAACCTTTTCTCAGCTAATGCTGAAATGTCAACGAAAAAATTGCCCCTGCGTATTCAAGAAAATTTCTTTGAAGTAAGAAATGACAGAAGACTAAAACTGAAATTCAGCGAAGTTCAACTTGATATGTTTTGGATTACAAACAAAGAAGAATATAAGCAAATTTCCAAAGTGACTGTTAAAATTTTACTCCAATTTTGCACAACTTACATGCATATGTGCGAACAAAGCTTTTTATCTTTATTACTAATCGAAAACGATAAACAATTCTGCATAAAAAAACGTTGACGACGTACTTCAAGTTGTTCTTTCAAGTATTGAGCCAAATATAGGGCGATTATGCTTATTAAAACAAGCACAAATATCTCATTGAGGTACGAGCATAAATCGTATCGTTTTTTGCTTTTCTTGTGTTTTTAATTACATTTTTGTTGAGGTGTGCCGCCAAATTTAGCAAGTTTTACAAGTGTGCCGCGATTTAAAAAAGGTTGCGGAGCACTGTTCTAAAGTAGCAAATAACTGTAATATCCGCTACTTTTTTTGACTCAGTAGCAATAGGGAGTAGCCGCTGGATTATCAACCTGTAGAAGGAAACAGTACCGCACCCCCCACTGCTCAATTGGGTAAATGAAACTTTCGCAAAGAAAAATGAACGAAGGGGAAGGGAAATAAGAAGCCTTTTTTTCAGTTGTTTTCTGACATTCTATTTCTCTGACGCAGGATTTTTTCTCCTTGTTTTGAAACGCGTCCGGTTCTGATAGAGAAGCAAAAAAAGTTTATTTATTAGTTCAGCAACGATTAAATTAAAGACCCATTCGAAAACCTATTAAGTCTATTCAAAAGAACCGTTAAAAAAAACAATATTAAAACTACAGTTTTAAAATATGTGAAGTTGCTGATCAGAAGCATTGAATTTTATTTTTCATAAAAGCAGCACCTAGACTTTGATAAACTTATGTATTAAATAGATCATTCATTGACGATCATCTGCAGCAAGTTAATCTTAAGGAGTTGTTGAAATCACTGATGGAGCTGATGTATTGGTTTTTGTCGTTGAGTCGCTTTTTAAACCTTTATCTAATACAAAGATTATTGGATCAGTTTACTGGTATACCCAGAGTATAAAAACTTACTATAAAACATTGCAACAATTTATACTCATGGTATAGCACAGAAAAGATTTTTATATTTAGTTATGTTAAAAACTAAAAACGAAATGCAATAAAATTTGCCAACTTGTTAATCAGGGGAACATTAAAAGAAGTTATTATTTCGGTTTGAAAAACTAACTGCTGATGTTCACAAGCAGTGCAATCATTAATTTAGCTAACAGCTTTTGTGTTAAATGTTTCTAAATTCTACTTTTGTGTATTAGCACTGATGTCCAAAAATATCTTTTGTCGCTCTGAATAAATTTTTTACCAAGTAAATATGTGGATTGACTGGTTTATTTTCAAAATTTATACAATGTCTTGCTAAGGTTGTGTGTCATAAGAGCGAGAATAACAATGGTATTTTATGTATAGATCTAAAAAAGTTTTGTACACGGGTTAATAAAATTTAGCTATTTGTGAAAAGTTGAACGAAATCAAAACAGGTTACGAAGCATTGCTCTAGGTATAAAAAGGGTTTGTAATATCAATGGAGTTATATAGTAGATTATAATAACTTGTGCCAATAATCAATACATTGTGTAAATCTGTCCAAATCAAATATCAAAAAGGCAAGCCCAATAGTGTTTAAGTAAAGATTGTCACAATGAAGAATTCAATTTAAAATAATAAAGTTATAATTTTGTGTTAAACTTATTCTTTATATTTTGGTCTTAATCTCTTTGTTAAAAAAGTTTTTTACCAAACTTATTTTATTTTCTTCATAGTTTTTGTTTTTATTTATATTTATTTTCCTGACTCGCAGAAAACGTCGGAAGCATTATACAGGCAGCCGACGAGTGACACCCCGACCTGCTTTTGGAAACGCAAAGATACAGTAGCTGTCCTGTTGAAAAATTTTTATTTTGTTTTTCTTCAGTCTTTATTTAGAGATACGAGTAAAATTTAGAGCTACTTAGTACTTGCTAAGAGCGACAAGAAAGGGAAAAGTGCAGTAAAACGTCTTTCCCAAGGACACAATAGAATGACGCGAGTAGGTTTTGAATCGCGACTGTATCGATTGCGTTCGCTGTCAATACGACGCTTCTACCCACTTGGCCACACTGCCGATATTGCTGATCTAAACTGTGACACATTCAGAAGAGAGGTTCAAACTGATCTATGCTGTGACAGTTTCAAAAAATTGAAAAATTAATTAAAAAGGAGCACACGTCTTTTCTGTTATTTCGACACTTTATTAAAGCCAAATACGAAATCAAGCATACGGCCAAAAATCGATATTTTTAAAGAAATTGTCATAATCGAAAGAAATCATTGTCATAAATAAAAAAGTATGAATGCATCATAAAGCTAATAAATTTATGTAGCAACAAACTTTTGATGTTTTAAACGAAATTCATTAAACCTATACTTTTTTTTGATGTAAAAGTCAGCTAAGAAGTCAAAAAATTTCAAAACTAACTCAAAAGAAATAAAAAAACCAACATATGTTTCATAAAAATTTAAAGACGTGATGTGAAATAACTTTAAGTTTTTTTGCCACTTAAAAAAAAATTACTCCGTTTACAAATTTCTTTTATCATTGATTTAGAGCTCTCAATTTCCGCATCTGTTTATGCTGTCATGCTTTTTCCCTCTGCATCTGTGGCATCGTTCTAAAACAATAAAAAGAAAATATTAATCAATTCATTTATGCTTTTTAAGATGCTACACAGGGATGTGCAACCTGCGTCCCACTGCTTACACAAATTTTTTAGTTATACTATATTCTCATAGCTGTATCATAGGTTTCTCAAAACTGTGTCCGCGAACATATTTTCTTGATAAAAATTGAAAAACCAGAGTAAGATTTTAAGTGACGATCTTTATTTAGAGATCACTACGTTTTTGCGACGAAAATCGAGAAATCAAAGTCAGATACACAGTGAAGACCTTTTTTTCTGAGATACTAAGTTTATTAAAGGAAAATTGGGAAACCAGAGTCAAATTCAAAGTGAAAACCAGGGTATAAACTCGGAATCGGGACTCGTCAATTTGGTGCAATATAGCTGGACTCGAACTCGGACGGACCAAAAAGTAGCGAATCCGACTTTCTAAATTTCATGCAGAGTCACCGATTAGAAAGTTTCGCAGATTATTGTCATCAATATTTATTAAGAAAAGAAAAGCTAAACTTTGAATAAAAAACAAAAAAAAGTTAAAATATAATTTCTTTTATATTATTCCTCTTCACAATTCTAAAGTTTATAATTGTTTCTTACTGCTCGTGTAATGCACTCAAGGTCGTCACTTTTTTTGTAATACTAAGTGGTGAAGCAGGGGCGCCTTAAAGCCATTTTGTCAAGGGGGGAGCAAAATTTACAGTATAAAACAACACCTTATTTTTTTAAAAAAGCACTCTATAAAGAAAAGATTTTACAAAGTTGCCATTTTGAGTCGCAACCACTTTTAGCGCTTATATATTTAGTGATGCCTAAAAAAAAATCATCACTTTTAATCAATGTGCAAAATCTCCATTTTCGTCCCAATTTTTAAATGAAAATTAAAAAAAAAGGTCATCACTTTCAATCGAGTCCAGATTACTACTTTCGTCCTAAATTTATGGTGCAAAGCATAACCAAAATAATATAATTCACCTTCAACCAATCTGATATTTTGGGCAAGTTTTTATGAGTGCGGGAGCAAATCTGACCCAATGCTTCTATATCTAAGGACCAGTAGGCTTTACTCCTTTTTTGAAAGTCACCAATAATTTCTACTCCTTTTGGCTCCAAAAGGCAGGAACGATTGCCCCTGCCTCTCCGCTTCCGGGCTCTCCTGGTGTTCAATACTTGTACAAAAAGTATTGCCCGTTACATTTTATTTCAATTAATGTCAGCTCTTGACTGGCTTCTTCCATAAAAGTCAAAGTGACAATTTTTAGTATTAAACAGGAATGCGCACTTGGAACTCGGACTCGGACTCACTTCAAAATTTTGACAAGCCGTATCCCTGGTGAAAACCTTTTTTTATAGATCACTAAGTTTTTGGACGAGAATTAAAAAAATAAAGTCAGATTCAAAGTGAAGATCTTTTTGCGGCCCGCCGATTACAATTAATTTATAATTTGGCTCATAATGAAAAAAAGTTGGACATCCCTGTCCTAGTCAATGACAAAAACCTAAAAGTCTTGCTAATTGTCTCCAGACAACTTTTAAGATTGAAGTTACATCATTCAATAACTAAATAGTGTTTGAAATGGCGGGTAGGATTATTTGCAATTCATCAAATAAAAGCGGTACGAGATATTATTACTTATTTTTAAGGATGCATATATTTTGCCAACTTCAAATTCATTATTAATTTCCAATTAAGTGTGCATAAAAGTTAAAAGTCTCGTCTTTTACGTATTTCAAGAAAATCCTTTTTTGTCCTCTCTATAAGATTTCGATTTTTTATACTACGATATTGTTTTTTACTTCACCGAAAAAATCTAATAGAAGGCACCAAAAAAATTTTAAATCTTTAGAAGGTCGTGGTTGTGCCCAAAAAGTAAGTAATCTTCCTGAAAATTGAAAGATTTAAATTCCCTTCGCCCCCTTGAACCGATCGTAAAAGCTTTAACAAGCATTTAAAATCGAAGGTTCTCATTTAAAATCAGATTTTTTAAGACTTCAAAACCTAAAAATCTACATTTAACTAGAATTGTATTTTAAGCTTTTACAAAACTATTATTATTAGTTAAAAGATTAGAAATCGAGTTTTTTCACAAAATTATTTGTTTAAAAAGTCATGAAATATTTTTAAATAAAGATTGTGGTGAGTTCGTTTGACACACGATTTAACTTTTTTTATTGGAAAAGGGTTGCAGTTTCAATTAAACAGACGAAATAACATTTATATGGAACAAGAACTCAGGCGGAACATTATTACTTTTAGTCTGTGTCTGTGTCTCTGGTCTTTCTGGTCTGCCGCATCGACTACGGTCAGCGATATATTTTGTTCAAGTTATTAGTTATTTTCTATTAATACGCCTGGTCGAGAAGGATGCAATAAAATAATCACGTGACAAAGCTACATCTTGTCGATGGGCGCGGCGCAAAAGTAGTTACACAAAAAGCGGTAATGGCCTTGATGGCGCGAACAGCCAACAGTTATTTTGCGGGGAACAAAAGAAGGGAAATATTTATACCAAATACTAAGAGATAAGCAATTATGACATGAAGGTTGCAATGGCAGCGGATAAAGGCTGCAAGTTGAATCAGTAGAAAGCAAAGTACAACGTGCAAAAATACACTTGCGGAAACTTTGCAAAATTAAGGTAAATGTATGTAAAAAGACGGTTTGCGGCGATGAGTCCGCTACAGTATTTTTAACTAAAGCAAATGGTAGTTTCTTTTTTTAAACTCAAATACTGCAACTATTCTGTCGATGCATTTCATCTGTAAAATATTTAGTTTTGTTAAATTTAAATAATATAGACCATTACATTTTACTTAGAAGTTTAAATTACAATAAAATTTTCTGTACCAAATTGTCCACAGTTGTAATTTTATTTATCTTTTCCAAAATAGAAAACTTTTAAATTAGCGTGCTTTATTAAAACAGACCTAAAAGCTAAATAGTGTTTTTCAAATTAGTTACTAATTAAAATTAAGTTTTAATTTTTTTGCATATAAAAAACTTACTTTTGCATTTGAATTCTCGACATCGTTGTGCGTATTTTGTTCTTCCATTGATTCTAGTTTTTGCACAAAAACATCTACAATCATCCTGAAAGAATCATGAAAATGTGAAAATATTTTTAATCATTTATAATCAATTGATTTCAAAGCAACGGTTTTATTGTTGTAATTGTTGTTGCCCCTCCTCCAAGGATATCTTAGAGTAGCTATCCTTTAATCCCTCAAAGTAGCCAATCTAGATTCCAACTCTTGGATTACCTCTGCTGCTCTAAAGGTCGGCAGCGTGTTTAAAGGTTGCCATTCTGTTGTGTCCTTCGGAAAGACACTTTACCACACTTTCCCTTACTTGGTGGTTTTGGCAAGCAGTTCTAAATTAAAGTCATATCTCTATTAAAAAAATTTTAAGCGACAGCAATATCTTGGCACCTCTGGAAGCAGGTTGGGATAATTGCTTGCCCTTTGTATAGCGCCTTCGGCGCTTTCTGCGAGTCAGGAGGATAAATATAGAGATAAAAACAAAATAAAAAATAAATTCCACAGACTAGTGGTGTTGTGCTGTGTTGGTATTGGACTACAGTTAAAGAGGTGATTAGTGTCATGTGTGTGTGACAAGCATAGCGGGCTTTTGGCGTGTAAGTTTCAAAGTTCACTCTATGTAGGTGACTTTGCAAGAGTGGTAATTTGTTGGCTCTAAGCTGTGCCAGTTTTGTACGCATATGATGTGGTAGTGTTTGTTCTGAGAAATGAATGGCTTAGGATGTAGTATTAGTAGCTTTGTTATTTTTCTAGAACTGAGGTATTGTGAGGCGATTGTTGTGTGAATGTGTTTGAGGTTTTCTCTACATTCCTCAGGTGTTATGTCTGGTTCTGAGATGATGATGTTGGTGTGCTCATTGTTATGAAGGATTGTGGTTTTCATGTTTCTGGATGAATCAGAATATGCATTAAGATCATGTAAAGGTTGTGTCCGTGTTTGAATCAATTGTTTAAGTCGAGCAGCATGAAGTTTGGGATAAGTGTCCAATGAAAAACCTTGGTTTCGTCACGTAGATGTTATGTGTTTGTATCTAGTGTGCAGCCTGTAGCAATTCGAAAAGCTGTGTTTTAAATGGTTTGCAATTTCTTGATGTTAGTATTTGATATGATAGGGCTCCATATAGCGCTTGCATATTTCAAAACGGGGCGAGTGATAATTTTGACTATGAAGAGTATTAATTTTTTTTGTTTACTCCATTTGGTAAAAGTGAGTGCTTTCAGAATGCTAAGCGTTTGTTTTGCTATAGTCATGGTAAAGTTTATATGTTGTGAAAATGTTAGTTTTGGTTTGAGAATGATTCCAAGAATTTTTGGGTGTTTTATTGTTGCTAATGTTTGATTGTTTATGGGTCTAGTGTAAAAACTGTGGTTATAGTTTTTTTGTGTTTATATAAAAAATATTAATGTTGGTCCATTCATAGATTTTGTGGAGATATGGTTGAATGAGTTGTTGAGCCTTACGGTTTTTGGTGTGAGATACAGTAATTGTTATGTCATCAGCATATGTTGTGATTTGTACGTCTTAATGTCAGAAATGTAAATGTTGAATAATGTTGGAGACAGAATTCCACCTTGTGGTACTCCAGTGTTGATTTGTTTGAGTTTTGAGTATGTGATATTATATTGAGCGCATGTTTGTCGTCCTTTTATATAGTTTGCTATAAACTTGATGATGATGTTATCAATGTTTGTTAGTATGAGTTTGAGTTTGTTCACTGTATCAAACGCCTTGTTCATGTCCAAAGCTACAGCTACAGTACGTGTGGAGGCCTTGGATTATTGAAACCTTTTGTGATTTGGTGGCAGATATTGTGCAAAGCAGTGTGTATTGAGTGTTTATGTTTGAATCCATGTTGATAAGAAATGATTAGAATGTTTCTGTTATGTATGGTAATAGCGTTTCTCTAGTGTTTGGACAATGAGTAATAAAAATAATATGGGTCGGTAGTTTGTGCCAATGTTGTGGTCTTTGTTTGATTTTGGATTGAGAATGATTTTGGTGCGTTTCCAAAGATGGGGTATTTGTGTTATTGTTGAGGGCAATGTCGTACATGTTTGTGAGGTATTTGATGGCAAGTGGCTCTAGGTGTATGTATGAATCAAAGTGATGTTTATGTCATTGGGTCCAGTGGAATTTTTGTTGGTGATGTTTGAGTGTTTGAGATGGCTAATTGCACTTGTTCACTGGTAAGTTGTATTTTCTTCGTGAGAAGGGTATTGATTGTATGGTCTATGTCAACGATGGCCAAACTGTGGCTCGCCTACTTCTATTTTGTGGCTCATGTATATCCTTATAGTAAGCTTATATTGTTTTTTTGCTATCTTAATTTTTGTTTAAAATTGTAAAAGGTGTTTATTCACTAACACTAAGCTTTGAATACATTCCTTTTTTTTTTCAGTCTTTACCTTCAATTTGGGACGAAAATAGAAAATTTGGACACGGATAGGAAAAGATGACTTTTTTTGAGTCATCAGTAAATTTTTTGCTAAAAACGGTCGCCATATAGAATGGCATCGTGACTGTTTTCAGTACAAAAGTTTTTAAAAAAAATTGTATATCTTTTTTAAAATATGGTGCTTTTTCTTTGAACTTTGCCATTATTACAATTTTCCGAAAATTTTGTGGCTCGCAAACATTAGTTCATTGAATACGGCTCATGCTTGAGAAACTTTGTCCACCCCTTACTATCTACGTCCCTTACTGTCTACGTGCCTGTTGATTTTGTGAGTAAAGGTAAGTGATCAGATGTGAGGGAGTGGATGGTCTGCCAGCTGGTGCAGCCATGCAAGTCTTCTGAAGCAGTAATAATGTCTGGTGAAGTAGGTTGTTGTGTTTGATGGGGTGGTAGACGTGTTGGAGTGTTTGCGCTTAGTGTAATGTGATTGGAGTTAAGCAGAATGTCTTTAATCAGTTCTTCTTTATGGTCCGATATGTAATTGCTATGATGTTGAAAGATGAATCTTAACGATTTGTAGTTCAATGGGAAAGGCGTTTGATATATTAAGGTTTGAGAAACTTATGTTGCTTTTATTGCAAATTAGGAGGCCTCCTCCTTGTTTGTGAGTGGTCTGTTCTGATAGGTTGAAGTAAGAAATGTTTGGTATTTTTTGGGATTGAGTATGGGCTATTTTGTTAGATTTTGTCTCTTCTATTGTTATGACATCTGCTTGTGTATTTTAAATGAGCAGTTGTATTTCATCTGTTTTATTGTAGATGCCATTTCGATTAAGTTGCAGGACTTTGAGATAGTTCTTTGTTGACGTTGGTTTCGTTTGCGTTCTGTATTTAAACGTGCTGTAAAACTGCAGTACCATGAGTTGTTGTAGTCCTTTGTTGTGATTTGAGGGGATTTTAAATGCACTTAGTGCTTTGTGTAGTTACTTTGTGTAGTTGTTGTTTAGTGATAGATTGAGACAAATGACACAAACCCATTAGAATGTTTGTTGCCCAGGGTTTGGGTGTATATTTCCCCCTAGAAGCAGCAATCTGATCATCCACTTTGTGAGTAAACTAGAAGATTGACTGTCCCAAGAAGTCAGAGACAAGTCTTTTCTCCCCGAATAAAGCAATAGCTTATCCCAATAGAGATCAGACAGGAAGCAAAAACGTCCCAATTTGTAGTGGTTAAAAAACAACCACTAGTTTCCTAACCTCGATGAGGCTGACTCATTTAAAAAAATACTTTTCCAACAGATACTTCTGCCAAGCACTTAAATGCAGACCTTTTTAATCTGAGCGACGCCCGAGGCAGCATTAAAAAATGTTCTAGATAACATACAGTATATAGCAACGGCGTAACTGTAAATGCTGCTCTTACAGTTGAGTAAAATGACACCACAATCAACCCGTTTTATTATATTGTAAGTTAATTTCTGAACTTTTTATCACTTTGGATTTAAAAGAAATTTTTGGTCTTTATTTGACGGAGAACGTGGAAAACATGTAGGTAAAAAGTATTCTTTGGATAACATGTAAACAAAAGGTATCCTTTGGCGTTTAAATTTAAGTATAGACTTTTTGGTTCTTTTTAATTGACTTTAAATTAAAAAAAAGATGCTTAAATTTTATTTGCGTATGTACCAAATAAATTGCAAAAAAAAACTATTTATGTTCATGGTTTCTGAAATATTTACTTTTCCATATAAAAAAATTGCTAAATTTAGACCATTGATTAACTTGCAAGTAACTTTGTATTATACATTGATTTGTTTTGTGTTTTCTTTTCCTGATTTATTGTTTCGTAAAAAAGCCTAAATAAATAAAATATACAGACTTACATTCTACGTATATTCTTTATTTACAATGAGAAAATCGTTTCTAAATGATTAATATTTTTCAGAATCCGGTCTAAAAAAACGCCTCAACAGCTTATATAAGACCTAATTTATGTGATAAAGTAAGGAACAAATAGTGATTGGTTCTTGACGCTCATATTCTTTTGGAACCCTCAATTAAACGCAGCAAGGGTCTATAAGAAGACCAAGCACAATTCCTGTTCCGACTTGTTTATCAATTACTTGCGGCCAGGAATCCACAAATCAATGGAATCGTCGAATTTTGTCAAGCAAGAAAAGAGCGGTCACTTTAGGGATTTCATAAAATCTTCAACTGTTATCATATTGTTGATAAATCGAACCAAGACCAAGTACAATTCCGGGTCCGACGTGTTTATCAATTACTGCATTTGCGGCCAGAAATCGACAAATCAATGGAATTGTCCAATTTTGTTAAGCAAGGAAAGAGAGGTCACTTCAAGGATTTCACAAAAATTTCAACTGTTAACATATTGTTGATAAATTAAATCACTTTAAGTACGAAAGCGATCTATCGCAGCCTGAGTCCATCGGAATGAAACGAGAAGTGATTTATTCTACTTTCACGGTGGTCAGATCTATGCAGCAAGGTTTCGTGATATGTTTTATGATCATGATACAGATCATTGGATTACCCACGTAAAGTTAGGCATGAGTTCGGTTCAGGTTGGTTGTATGAAAGATGAAAGCAATTCTCGCGTGCTATTGTACTTTGAAAGAAAAAAAGAGCAATTTTAAAAATTCACCTGTTTGTAAAGCCATTAAAAAGTTTTTTTTTATTTTTTATCATTTAAAAGATGCTTCAAAAATAAATCATTTACAAACGAAGCAATCAGCTGAGTTAAGATATTTTACAACTCCATTTCAAAATTACTTACAACAGTTAGATTGCGCGTTTGTGGACAGCGCATTCGTTCATCAGTACAATTGTAGGGTTGCATTGAACGAATGCTTCTAATTAAATTGACGTCACTTCCTGATAATACAATGTGTGGTGTAAACTTGTTCGTGCCTCAATGCAAAAAATGATTTTTTTGTTATTAAAAAAATTAATATAAAAATTATGTAAAAAAATATAATTTATAAAAAAGAGTCTATATAAAAAAACTTTATTGTCTCACTCATTTTTATTATTTGTTACTAATGTTTATAAAATAAACACGTTTATTTATTTTTATTAAAATTCTATTTTTTAATATTTAACAATATAGAAAAACTAGTTGTTCCACATATTGTAATTATTGTAGTTTTATTAGAATTTTCTTAAAAAAAGTAAAAATAATCAACCTGACAAACTTTACCTGCTTGTAGTTGATATTCAAATAAAGAGAAAACCACCAGAAAAAACAATATTTTTATACAAACCATGTTTTTAAACTTGTTAAGTTATTCTTAAATAACGGAAAAAAGTTCTTTTAACTTTGTAATTGTCACTAAACAAATAAACTTAATAATTAATATTAATAGCTACAAGCGTTTATATTTGAAAAAACACAGTAATTTTTAAGGCCTTGTGTACTCTTTATTAAACTTAGCTGCTACAACTAAAACTCGTTTTTTCAGAACATAGACTTTTACAAAAATTTAACAAAGTATATGTGATGTGAATATTATACACATCATCATCATCATCATCATTTTAAGGAAAAACATTGAATTAATTCAGCGTATTTTCCTTTGTCCACTTGTCCTTTTGGGATTGCGGAAACAGCAGCTCGAGTTGGGATCTTCAAGCATCCCGATCTCCTGCAACTAACGGCAATTCCGCCGGTGGAATTCTAAGACGCGAGCAGGCCAGGTCTTCAATATAATTCTGCCAGCGAGTTTGTGTCTCCCTCTAGGTTTTTTGCCACTCAGAAGAGCGTCGATTAGTAGCTTTGCTGTTTGCTTGTGGGACATTTGTGTCACATGGCTATACCAGCGCAGTTGCGACTGTTTTATGCGGAGTAGTAGCGCTACTTCGCATAAAACTTTAGATGTTAGATGGTTAGATGTTAAGATATTGACGAATGTCAGTGGTTTTAACCCTGTCAAGTAAGGATAAACCTCTGAATTTTTACAAGAAACCCATTTCGACCGCCTGTGCTCGGGACTCACTCTTTCGGTCATGACCATAACTGAGGACAGGAACAAAAACTGATCTAAAAACAGAAAGCTTTGCTTTTGTACACAACTCTCGTTTCAGTACAACTGATTGGTAAAGTTGGCGCATTACTGCAGTTGCTTTTCCAATACGTATGTCCAGTTTGTTCTCCTGCCTACCATCATTCGAGAATGTGACTTCGAGATACTTAAACTTATCCTTCTGCTGGAGAGTTACTCCATTTTTTTAGAAGGAACGCTGGACAAAGTGCCTTGACAAACATATAATCTCAGTTTTAGCCATACTAATTTTCATTCCAGAATTCAAGCATGCATCAGGAAACCGATCAAGTACATATCACTTTTGTTTGAGTTTAACAATGCAAGGTCATCTCAAACAGCAGACGCCGAACACTATACTCCCCAACTGTGACGCCACTACTGGAAGAAATCTCTCTGTCTACCTTGTCCACGTATACAATGAACAAAAGAAGACTAAAGAACACAGCCCTGTCGTAGTTCGACACTGAACCTAAAAGTTTTGTTTTCATGCGATTGACTCGAACACAGATTTCTGACTGTTTCTACATCCATTTGATGGTGTCCGGACAATTTAAGTCGAAAACGCTCAAAGTCGAAAAGTCAAAACCGGCAATTCAAAGTCGAAAATACAAAGTCGGCAATTCAAAGTTAAATGAATAAGCAAGAACTAGCTTTTGCATATTTACAGCAAGAAATAACTTCAACAAGCTTTAAAAAAATATGGAAAATATCAATTTACTAAATCGAAAAGAGCGCATAAAAAAGCGCGTTATAGCGGATATCTCTACAATCATGATAGCAATATTAAGGTGGATACGGCTTTAACGTTCTGGCTTTGTGAGGAGTACTGGATGGAAACCAAATGCAAGGCTAGAATGCATGTGTCGAATGGAAAGGAAGTTAAATTGATAGGAAAGCATAAAATCATGCCCCAAATGGTCAGCGAAAAAAAGTTTTAGACGTAGTAGCACAGATCAAGTTGCAATATGCAAGCACAGTAGCGCAAATAATTATGGAAGCGATGTCTTATTTAAACCAAAATACTGTTGCTCAAATGCCTGAAAAACGTACATTAAAACAGACGATTTAAAGAACCAGAAAACAAGTACAAAATATTCTGGAAGAACCAAACAATTGGCAAAAACTAATAATCTCACAAGATTATAAACAGTTTGAAGATGGAACCGTGTTTTTTTTTTAAGATTGTTGACCTGAAATTGATCGCATATGCATACATGTGTATTTGGTACTCAACGTAAACTTGACCTTCTCCGTCACAGTCGTAGCTATTTCTCCGATGGAGCATTTAGCACCGCCCCAATTTATCTTTTTCAACAGCTTTATACAATTCACGTTATTCACTTCGGCGCAATGATCCCCTTTCTTTATGCATTTCTTCCTAACAAAACTCTTCAAACTTATCAAAAACTTTTCCGATTCATTAAAAACCTTTAACCGCAAATTAATCCAACATGCTAGATGATAGACTTTCAACATGTTGTAATTGCTGCTATTTAGGAAATCTTTCTAAGAACTTCAGCGGCTAGATGCTTTTTCTACTTCCAGCCGAGCATTTGGCGTAAAATACAACAGTTTGGTTTAATAGCTGCATATGAAAAAAAATACAAAGTTTGCAATAAGTGCTTGCAGTCTTGCTGCATTAGCATTTGTTCCAGAACAAGATGTTGCAAATGCTTTTGATGAACTTACGTATAACAGATGAAAATTTTGATCACCAAGTTCAAACTATATCTGATTATTTCGAGGACACTTGGGTTGATCGACAGGTTCGTAGTGAACCTCGAAGAGCTCTAGTATTTCCGATTAATTTTTGGAATGTGTATCAGCGTACATTGAATAGTGCGCACCGTACAAATAGCAACATTAAAGGGTGGCAGAGACGCTTCCAATCAACTACGAGTGTGTCAGAAAAGAAAGGGGAATTTTTATATTGTTAAAGCTAGGTTTAAAATTAAGAAAAAACTTTTGGTTATCTTATAATTTGGTCTTTGACAAGCAAAAAACTGCAATTTCAGCTCTCTACTGTAATCATGTGGTTCCTGACGTGTTTTTATTTACAAATGCTTTTTAATAAACGGTCTTTTACTCTATTTTAATTTATTGATACAAATTACAAAATTTTGTATTGATGAGCATTGAGCAACGAGAAAATCTAAAAATTTTGGTCCGGTTGGATAAAACTTTATCTGAGGCACTAAAATTGCTGAATAAGTTTATGGAGAAGATGCCATGTCACATTCATGTGTTTTTGAGTGACAAAAGCGATTCAAAAAGGGCCGTGAAGATTTCCAAGATGACGCAAATAAGGGGAAACTTTTAATCAGTAGAAGTGAGGCAAATGTTGAATGTATGAGACAGATGATATGCGGTAATCCCCGGCTTACAATTCGAATAATTGCAAATGAGTTACACATCAACCGTGATTATGTTTGGAAGATTAATGAAGATTTGGGCAAAGGAAAAATTTGTGCAAAGGTGGTGCCAAAATTGCTGACCATTGACCAAAAGGCACAAACGCATGCAAGTTTGTGAAGATATCCTCGAACGCCTGGAAATTGAAACCAAACTTGCTGCAGAATATCAGCACAGGCGACGAAACATGGGTGTTCGAGTATGACTCTGAAACCAAACGACAAATTCTGCAATAAAAGAGCCCACATTCTCCAAAGCCAAAAAAGGCAAAGAAATCAAAGTCGAAAATCAAAGTCATGCTGATTGCGGTTTTTGATGCAAGGGGTGTTGTTCAGTTTCAGTTCCTACCACAGGGTCAAACAGTCAACCAGTATGTGTACAAAGAGGTACTACAACATCTGCTCCGAGCAGTGCGAACAAGAATGCCAGAAATGTGGAAAAACAAGTCCTGGATCCTTCATCACGATAACGCTCAGGTTCAAACGGCCCTAAGAATCCGGCAGTATTTGGTCAAAAACAACATCCCACTGCTGGAAGAACCATCGTATTCATCAGATCTGGCTCCTTTTTTGTTTCCGAAACTAAAAAAAGTCATTAAAGGAACCCATTTTGGAGATGTGAAAAACATCAAAAGGGCCGTGATCATAAAACTGAAGGCGATCCCAGAAGAAACCTTCCAGAAATCCATAGATGCATAAGAAAATAATGGTAAAGTGTATTAGACTTGAGGGAGACTATTTTAAAGGGGAAAACGTGTAATGTTTAATTTCAAATTGAAATAAAGAGCGCTTGTTGTCATCAACAAGTTTTTGCATCCGTAGTGCTGCTTTCAACATCTAAGACATGGCAAAAACTTATTTTATCGTTTTTTACACGGAACATCACGAAGAAAGGCAGTTGAGCTGTTTGGAATTCCTCAAGGCAGATTAAACCGGCATCTCAAAAACCGGAATTCTCTTAATGAAAGTGAAGAGACCAACCAAAAACGAAAGCGCACCAGCAAGGTCCCACTTGTTGATGAAGCATCGAAAGAATGGATCAAACAAAGTTTGAATAGAGGGGCACACATAGAGCTCCAGCTATGTTTGGCCTGCAGTCTGGCTTCATTAAGAAGGAAAAAGAAAGAAATTCTTCTGTAATAGGTACGCATTGCATACTTCATCGTAAAGACTTACCATCCAGAATTTCAATTTTTTAAATGAAAGAGCTTTTGGACCTGTCTATTGAGATCGTTAATTATATAAACGCAGGATCCCTTAACAGTTGTCCATTCAAGCTCCTGTATTAAGATATGCAATCTGAATATGTAGCCCTATGCGAATGTCCAATAATTGTTTAATGGAATATGCTAAAACGGCTTTATAAATTTAAAGAAGAAGCTGCAATATTTCTCGATTCCAGAAAGAAGAAAAGTTTATTGGAAAATATTTGATCCCAAGGTTTTCAACAATCACTGGCTTATCTTGTGGACATATTTCAGGCGATGAATACTCTCAACCTTCAACCTCGCGAGAAAAGCATCAAAATCCATCATGACATTAAGCGGGCTTTCATGTAAAAACTTGACCTCAGGAAAAATCGAATTGAACAAAAAATCCAGCAAGCTTTTTTTAACTGGATTTTGCTCTCCAAAACGATAACCGTGAGTACGAATTAAAGCACAAATAAAACTCATTTATCTGACTTAAAATAAGAATTTAATCAAATAAAATCCTCGTATAGATGAGAAGCAAGAAACCTGAAAGTTTATCAGAAACCCATTTTAGTGCGAAGTAGTGACACTTTTGTTGAAGCACAAGAAGAGTTTCTTTAGTTAAAATTTATCTTAACAGTCAAAGACAAATTTACAGAGCTGGACCTTGAGGCGTTTTGGGCCAAATACCTTCCCGTTTACCCTCCTATTTCAAGCCAAGCCTATGTGTTTAAGTTATGTTTGGTTTGACTTATCTTTGTGAAGCCGCATTTTCTATACTGGTTGCCATCAAGGCCAAGTGGAGAAACAATCTGAAAGTTAAAGGAGATTTACGGTGTGGACTGTCTAAGATTAAACTACACATTAAAGGGCTATTTGCTAAGAAACAATATCAAGTGTCTCACTGATTTGTGATTAATAAATAAAATGCAATTGCAACACTTCTTTTGCATTTATTTGTAAGAGTAGGGGGCATTAAGCGAAGAATCATCGCTCAAAGGAGGTGCAGTACCCAAAAGGTTAAGAACCACTGAGTTAATAGGAGGTTAGTGAACCTGACAAAACCAAAAATAAGATTGACCGCTAGACTAAATTGAATAGCGAAAAAAGTATTAAATGGTCATCAAGTCAAAACTTCTCAGTTATAAAAAAAGTGAATGTATAAATTATAATCAACTTCCAAACAAAGTTCATTTCTAATTAAAAAAAAGTGTTTTGTTTTTAATCTTGGCGTACTCTCGCCATGTTTTCAAGACATGGTGTGGATTTCTTAGAACAGAGGTGGAAAACCTGCGGCCTCCAAGAGTTTTTTGTGTGCTTCATGTGACAATAAAGTCATGTGAGAATGGCTACTGCTGATAAAATAAAACCTTATTTTTTGAAAACACTACAATTTATTAGAGACGAAACCTTAGGAAATCCGGACAAATTGAAAGTGAAGACCTATCTTTTAAAGATCAATTCAATTTAGGGATGAAAATTAATATTTCCACGCCAGATTCAAACAAAAACCTTTTTTTTTTGAAGATCACTTCAATTTAGGGACAAAATTAGGAAAACACAGATTCAAAGTTGACTTTTTTTAGAGATCACTACTTTTTGGTGACAAGAATCAAGAAAACCGATACGTATTCAAGCGATTAGGCAATTTTTTGGGTATTTTAACTTATGCGACCTTCTTAAAATTTTAAAATAGGGCCTCAATGACAAAAAGGTTTTTTATTTCTGTCTTAGTATTTAGTATCATTAGCACTAGATCTCTCGGAACTCTTACCACACTAAGACGGCAAAATTTTGCCTACGCTGATTGTAGGCGTATAGCATATCCTTCAAAAAATATAAAAACAAGAAAGCAATTCAAACATTTTTTAAAAAATGAAAATCTGCGCACAGATCGTCATAAAAATGTTGAATAAAAACAACTGCAGTGTTGTTTGCCGCACCGATTTTTTTTCAAAATTTGTATCGTGGCAACAATAACACTATCTCTTACGTCAAACAAAGATATCAAAGTAAGCTTTAAATCAAATTTATTGACATAATTTCAAGTGCAGAGAGGATTCAATATAGCGCACTCCGGTGTATTTTACCTACTTAGATGAAAAAATCTTGTCATAGTTGTGTTACGTCATTTCGATATTTTTCAACTTTATTAAATTTTGTCCTTGTAATCGTTTTGTCAGTTTTAATATACTTAGAATTTGAACAGGAAAAATGTGCAAGCTTGCGAAGGTCAGCTTTGCAGTTTTACTGATTGTTAGTTTTTTGTGCTCAGTAAAATTAAATCTAATTTGTTTTAAAGTTAAATACAAAAAACAAATAGCACGAATTGGTTTTTGGCAAAGCTGCTCTGGTTAAAAATCAAACTCTTACAATTTTGTTGAAGGGGAGCACCTTTGCTGCTGAAAAACCAAACTTTAAGATAAAACAATTATCTAAAACTTTAATAATTTATTTAAAAAATTAAGGATTCACTTAAAAACATTACCAAAAAGTAAGGAAGTAAAAAATTCAAACAAAAACTAAACTTTAATTATAAACAACTATGCAAAAACCTTAAGCATTATCTTCAAAAATACAAACTTTAAATAAGTAAGGATTTACGTTAAAAAAAATTATTAAAAATTATAAAAAGCAAAAAGAGCTTTGATGTAAAACAATTGTTTAAAAATTATCGCTAATAACTGCAAGCCTTTATGTTTATTGCTTTTTAAGACATCTGTTTGATGGAAATTTACATCCTCAGGGGATAAGGAAACCGTCACAGCAGCCGTGAATAATTAAACCAGGCAACCTGCCAGCTGCATGTTTTTAGGGGAGGAGAAAGTCAATTCATAAATTTTATGTCTATCAATGACACATACAGTTGATAACAAAAATTTTGTTAGGAAGTAAGAATTTTTCTCCTTATTGTGAATAGCATAACAACTTATTGAAACTTTAGAGATTAATTAAGATTTACTTAAAAACTTTAATCAACTAGAAACATTACTAAAAATTATAAATAAAAAAATTCAAACAAAAATCAAACTTTAATATAAAACAATTATTTAAAAATTGTCTATATTAACTTCAAACCTTTATGTTTATTACCTTTGTAAACATCTGTTTGATGGAAACCTACGTCCTTAGGGGATAAGGAAACCGTCACAGCAGCCGTGAACAATTAATTAAACCAGGCAACCTGCTAGCTGCATGTTTTCAGGGGAGGAGAAAGTCAATTTATAAATTTTATGTCTATCAATGACACATACAGTTGATAACAAAAATTTGTTAGGAAGTAAGAATTTTTCTCCTTATTGTGAATAGCATAACAACTTATTGAAACTTTAGAGATTAATTAAGATTTACTTAAAAACTTTAATCAACTAGAAACATTACTAAAAGTCATTAAAAATAAAAAATTCGAATAAAAATCAAACTTTAATATAAAACAATTATTTAAAAATTGTCTCTATATCTCTGAAATTTGAAACATTTTAACAAAAAAGCTGTACGCCATAGAAAGCGAAGCGTTGTACTTGTTCCGCATATGAGTAGATCGAGTGAGCTGCGTTTATTGCACCTCAAATCTACATTCAATTTTTCGTATAAAGTGTGAATGAAGTGCACCATTTTGCATCACTTTGTGTTAAACTTTTGAGATAAATTTGAAGCAGTTTAAAAAGTTGCCAATTCAAAAGTTAAAAATGTTTTTTTAAAGCCCGACAAAACTTAAATTTAATAAAAGAAAATTAAAAAAAATTAAAAATCATTAATATTACGAGGGTCAGTCAATAAGTAATGAGACTTTCTCAATTACTTTGGTGTTCTTGGAGTTATGCAACTGAAATTTTATGTGATGATTATGAATGGAGTTGTCATCTTATTTACAACAAAACTTGTTTATTTTCAGATTACTGTAGGTGTGACGATAAATTGAAATGACTACTAGGCTAGGAAACAGCTCATGCTTGGAACAAAGAGGAGTCATCAGATTTCTGTTGGCAGAGAGTGTAAAATCATGTGAGATTCTGTCTAGAATGCAAAGACAATATGGTCCTTCCTGTATGTCTAGAGCAAACTTCTACAAATGGGTGCAAGCATTCAAAGATGGACGCGAAAGCATTACTGATGATCTGAGAAGTGGAAGACCTGTGGATGTCTCTACCCCAGAAGCAGTACAGGCAGTTGAAGACCTGATCAAATCTGATAGAAGGGTCACTTTAGATGAAATTGCTACAAACTTGGACATCTCCCATGGCACAGTGTACGCAATTGTGCGTGAGAAGCTGCGTTTTTCAAAAGTCAGCTGTCGCTGGGTTCCAAAGATGTTAACGGATGATCACAAAATGCAGCGCCTGATGGCTTCCAGAGCATCACTACGCAGATACAGAAAGGAGGGAGATGTATTTCTATCGAGAATAGTGACAACTGATGAGACCTGGGTCTTTCATTATGAACCTGAATCGAAACGACGATCAATGGAGTGGAAGCATGTTTCTTCCCCAGTGAAGAAAAAATTCAAATCTCAAAAAAGTTTAAGGAAAGTCATGCTCACTGTGTTCTGGGACAGAAATGGGCCGATCACTATCAGTTTCTTGGAAAGGGGCAATACTGTGAACTCAGAGAACTACTGTGAGCTGCTAACTCAAGTGAAAAAAGACATTAAGAACAAACGGAGAGGACTTCAATCAAGAGGTGTGATTCTCCTTCAGGATAATGCAAGGCCCCACACAGCAGCAAGAACCCTAGCCAAAATTGAAGATTTAGGCTGGAAACTTCTAACACACCCACCCTACAGCCCAGACCTTGCACCATCTGATTTTCACCTCTTCGGCCCACTCAAAGAGAGTATGAGGGGAATTCACTTCCAGACTGATGAAGAAGTGAAGGCTGCTGTGAGCAACTGGCTAAGGACCCAGTCCACGGAATTCTATGCCAAAGGAATAGACAATCTAATATCAAGATGGAACAAGTGTGTTGCAAAGGAGGGAGACTATGTTGAAAAATAAAAAAGCATTTTTTGATTACCAGTCATTGCAAACTTGAGTTATTAAAAAAGTCTCATTACTTATTGACTGACCCTCGTACTAATTTTTTAATGATAATATTTAAAACAGTTGCAAAGATATTTAGAGTTGCTGCAACTCTGCAACTGCAATGGGCGAGCCGCCACTAATTATGCACAGCCTACAGGTTATATAGCCGTTCCATAAACTTTACTTGGGTATCCAAATAGACCAGTTGAACTAGGTAACCAAATACTAGCGCCGAGGTAAAGCTGTGTCAGTTTTTTTATTTATTCAGGCTTAAGAAATAGTTTGCCCCGGGACTCAAGTACTTAATACAGTTACTTCCGGCTAAGTTTAAATTAATTCTTTTGAAAATTTTTTTCAGCAAACAGACAAAAAACCACTGTCTCTAACTACTGTATAAAGAATATATTTACGCAATTCACAAAACTTAATCGATTTATGAAAACGTTGCTCCCAAGCTTTGCCAAACTTCAAAACGATTCCAACCCGAAACTGCGAACAATCGCTTAAACAACTTTGTACTAGCGAGCTTTAAAGATGAATAGCGCCCTTATGGCTAATATCAATCTTAATAGTTCGTCTAGCACGAAAGCTTGACAATTCTATTTCTTTATAGAATAACTGTGGTCACGCAGCAACAAAAAAACCAACCAAGTAACTGTAATGCAACAACTCAAATCGGCCTGAAATGATTAAATGGACTGGAATTTTGATAGGAATAAAATGAAACAAAACGCGCGCTTAAGATCACGTCAGGTGACTCTAGATCAGTGGTTTTCAACCTTTTTGATACTGTGGCCCACTTTCCAACCCAAGGTAACGTAACGATTCACTTCGGTACAGAGTTGTAAACGGGCTGAACTAGTCGGCCCGTTTACAGATTTGACATTATACAAGTCTTATATTGCTTTCATTTTGATTTATGCTCTGTGGCCCACTGAAAACAGCGCCATGGCCCATTGGTTGAAAACCATTGCTCTAGTACAGTGGTTTTCAACCTTACCGTGGCCTATTTTTCAACCCAAGTTAACTTCACAACCCACTTTGGTCAACAAAATTAAATTCTCATCCCAAAGTCATAGTGTTCTCTAAAAAAAAAAAAGGTCTTCACTTGGAATTGCTGTCAATTTTCCCTATTTTTGTCCCAAAATCATAGTGTTCTCTAAAAAAAAAAAGGTCTTCATGTGGTTGACTGCACAGGACGCCAGAAAAATGCCCAAAAAATGGGACGGATGGCAAGCCTAATTATTCATATATATTATACATATTGCTTTCATTTTGATTTATGCTCCATGGCCCACTAAAAAAACCACTGTGGCCCACTACTGGGCCATGGCCCATAGGTTGAAAACCTCCGCTCTAGATCATAAGCAAACTTTTGGAATAACTTGAAATTCTCCAAATAACGATTTAATTAAGGCAACAGTTTACAACAGCCAATCAGAGAATCGCGACAACGAACGGATTAAATAATTTGAATTCTGGTGATCTAAAAAATTCCATTTATCTACGTATTTCTCGATAATTCCAGAGACAAAGAAAAAGCAAGACTCTTAAGGTCACTTGCTTTTAATTTGCTTGACACGTGCATAAGATTACAATTGATAAAACAAATCATTAAAACAATTACAAAGCAGTTTGCAAATAAATTAAATAAATTCATTCATTCATTCATTCATTTCATTTTATTCTCAATTATTAGTAAACAGTTTAACACTAAAAATTATAAATATTGGAAAGATCAAGAAAAGGAAGAAGCAGCACAACGTCAGACGTTAAAACATGCATAAGATAATCAGAAAGTGAAAGTAAAAAACAGTACAAAGCATGGCCGCAACACCTTAATTAGAAAAAAATATAAGAAATGAGAAAAAAAAAATATATATATAATAATATTATTATCAAACAAGTGGAGAGATTGAATAACCAGTGCAAAACTAGTCTGCGTAATGATGATGGGTGGCACAGCTAGCCAAGACGGAAATTTAGTTCAACTGAGCAAGGTGAGTAAAGAGAAACCACCCATAAAAAGAAACCTCACCAGGTCCGGAAACCTTTTCTAAATGCATCTGGTGACATACAAAAAATAATGAGAAGAATGAATACATACAAAAAGAAATAATAAGCAGATAATAATAATAATAATCAAATAATAAGCAGATAATAACAATATTAAAAATAACATAACGTAACATAAAAAAACAAACTATTATGCTAGTCGAAGTGATAAAAAGAAATAATAAGCAGATAATAATAATAATAATCAAATAATAAGCAGATAATAGCAATATTAAAAATAACATAACGTAACATAAAAAAACAAACTATTATGCTAGTCGAAGTGATGGATAAAAAAATTATGTATGATTAACAATACAATTATAAATAAATAAAAAAATAAATAAAAATAAAAAATAATAAATTTTTATACTCGTATTCACTAAATTTTTACAGACCAGCATAATAGCAAAATAAACATGTTAAAGAAAGTCAATAGTATTTAGTAACGGCACAGAAATTTATACAGTATAACAATTTTAAAAATGAAAAATAATTGCTAAAATGAAATAGTAGACCATTGCCAAAAAGAAATTTTAATTAAAGAGCAAAGATAAGGGTGAAAAAGAGTCAATTTGATTTAGTGATTGATTTGAATTATGCAGACAAACAGTATTTAAGAAAAGAGTTCTTTATTTTTTGTGACAAGACTGATTATCTTGATCGTTTAAGTTTTTCTTCCAAAGATTGAATTTAAAACTTTTTGTACCATATCCATTGCCGTTTTTCCAGAAACCTGTAATTAAAAATATATAGGGCATTATCGTGTTTTAACACTAAAATTAAATATTATTCTCATTACTTAAGAGATATTTATAAACGTGAACAGTAAAAGATCGAACACTTTGTTTCTTATTTCTTAAATCGAAAGGAAAGCAGTTCCAATATGCTGGACCACGGTGTGAAATAGCTTGCTGACATACTGTGCTAGAACATTTCTTTGGAATAAAGATTGACTTGTTTCTAGTATTGTATTTAGACTCGTTTTTAGTAAAGATACCTTTAAATGCAATTGGGTTTTTACCATTTTTTTGCTTAAACATAAACACAATTAGTTTTTTAATTAAAAGTTGATCTATAGTTAACAATTTATTTTCTTTCATGATATTACAAACAGATGAGTTACTGTTAATATCAGAAATTAATTCAACAAATTTATAGCACAGTCGTTGTAATCTTTTAACCAAGGTTTTATTGCCATAACACCAGTTTAGAATGCAATAAGAAAGCTGACTGTTTATAAGAGAGTGATAGAGTTGGAGAAGAGATCTTTTGCTTAACAGTGATTTTACTTTAATAACAGTTCCAAGAATGCAACGTACTGTAGTTTAGATATTAGGTGATTTATGTGTCTTGACCATGTTAAGTGCTCTTGTATATAAACGCCAAGAAATTTAATACATTCAACTTGTTCAATTTTATTTTGTCGCAATACGAGATCTTGCTTTATTGTTGTTAGTTAATTGAGTTTTGTTAATTAAAAGCAATTCTATTTAGTGGGTTTTACTTACTATGCAATGACTACTAGATATGAAAAAGTAGTAGCTATTCTGTTTTGAGGGGCATGAAATTTTTAAGAAATTTATGAAACTAAAAACCTGACGTATTAAAAAAGCATAATAATATATAATAATTTACAATTCGTTTACTAATTCAACTATTTTAATGGCCAAATCAATACTGTTTAATCAATACTGTTTGAGGGACATGTCCAAATAAAATACTATTTAATTAATTTGAATCAATACCAAATCAATACTGTTTGAGGGGCATATTTAATACTTTATAATTTGTTAATTTGTCAGGTTAAAATAATTTTCATATCCTTCAAACTTTTTCATACTCCTTAAAACAGAACGTCGCCAAAAAGATTACGTCATACTAAAATTTAAAACTACCAAAAAAGACAGAAAATTAACCATTAATTTTTGAAGTTAAAAATATATTGCAGATGATTTGTGACAAGCCGTGTTGAAAAACTTTAAAAAGAGTAGTTTCTCCACAAACGAGACCAGGGGTGACCTCAACCGCACACTAAAATTTTCTTCTGTCAGCCTTGATCTGCAAACAACTTTTTGTAATCTTCAATTTAGAAAAGATTTCATTTGTACGTGTTTCCGAAAACTAATGGAGAGCGTAAGTTCTTAAGTTTAGAAACTCTTCCTTTGGTATATGAACACGATAAATTTTAAGCAAAGGCTTGCCCAAATACATCTCTTTCAGCTTGAAATTACCCTGTAGTTTTATGAGTTTCAGTTGGAGCTCAGGGGATGCAGAAGCTGGTGTAACAAAAGGCTCCCAGTTCTGGGTTTTTTCTTGTCCCATCTGGATTTCTGGATTTTATTTTTAAAAATCCCTTCAAATCTGTTTTTTTAGAAAAAAGAAAATTTATTATTATCCTCTTCCCCATTGCGCATCTATATTAAAAAATGATTCGAAAAGGTTCCATTTTGGCTAGCATCCATATTTTTGGAAAAAAATTGTTTTTTCAGTTATTAGAAAAAAAGCTCCCTTATTATATGTAGAACAAAAAATGACAACGTGGTCTAAACACATGAATTGAAGATCATTGTGTGTAAAGTTTCTCTAATTTTTTTTCAACTTTTCGACGAATATTTTATATAATATTTTTCTAAAATTGCAATTTGCAGTTATAAGAAACCGGTGCCGGTCCGTGTAAATTTTAAACAGATCCGCAAAGTAGGTTACTTTCCGCAAAGCGTTGCAAAATTTCTATTCCCTTATACAACGTCTTTTACATTTGGCCAATCCACAGCACTAAGACCGGTCCGTCTCGATTTTGTGAATATAACAAAGTTGTTCGACAATAAAGGTCAATCTTCCGGCGACATAAATTGTTGCGGTTTTATTATTGTTTTGTCATAAGTTGAGCAAGAAATGAAACAGTTTTCTATTACAAAGTTATTCTTCGTTTTTGAGATATAATAATATCTTAGCTTGTTATACTGCAAAAGAATGAACTTCATACTATTCCGAGCATTGGTGAAAGTATGGACTCGTAACATGATCTTTTTTTTATATGCAGAAGTAAAATGACTGTCACGAGAACAAGTTTTGTTACGTTGTTAAACTTTGCGATTAAACAAAAGTATTGTTGAAAAGAAATGAATTTTCCGTAGAATAAATTTCTAGTATGAGTTAGGGTTAGGCTGTTTGACGAACTTATTACTTCTCTGCAAATCTTTATACCAAAAACACAACATCGATGCATTTTAAAAAGCTGGCACTTTGAGATAGTCTTGTCCAAAAAAAAAAACAGTTATGTTTTCAAATTAAATGAGTAGGCTATTTGATAAGTTTCAATCTTAACATTAAAAAGTTATTGTGCTGTGTAGGTCATCTTTTGAATAAAGTCGGGTAATAATTTTCATCAATATTTTTCGGAACATGAAGATCCTAGACATGGAAAACGTTGATAGTACATCGTCGTCGTCGTCGTCGTTTGGAGAGGTATCCAGTACAGGTCAGACACAAACAGGACTGGAGCCGAGGGTTTATTCTTTTACAACTCCAGGCTGCTGTATTGCCTAAATCAGATGTTGGCAGTGATGTTATTGATCCAGCATCGAGTTTCGTCATCCAAAACCGTCAGACCTCGTACTCCATGTGGTGCCCGATGTATAGGGCACACTGTTAAAACATGGTCTGCGGTTTGTTCAGAGGCGCCACACCCGCAATTCGGTGAAGGAGCGAGACCCCATTTGTGCATGGACGAATGGAATCTCCCAACACCAGTCCGCAGGCGGTTGAGCTTAACCCAAGCTACTCGGGGTAAGCCCATCCCAACAGGTCTGGCACCGGTCCCGGGCACAAAACACGGAGCCTGAAAGCACCTTCACAGTACTCCGCGTTCCATTTAAGATTTGTCCATTCAGAGGCGCGGATGCCAAGTCTGGCAAGGTTGTCCAAAATATCCCGCGCAGCTGGTACAAACGGGCGTCTGGATCTTAGTCTCACTAGACGAGTATCTGAGAACTCACTTAAAAGACCA
The DNA here is from genome assembly GCA_963680785.1 of Diplosoma virens. NCBI lineage: Eukaryota > Metazoa > Chordata > Ascidiacea > Aplousobranchia > Didemnidae > Diplosoma > Diplosoma virens. The sequence goes on along the minus strand of OY796881.1, from coordinate 55,581,402 downwards.
TATAAGATATGATCGGGGTCCAGAGATCCACGATGAGCCAAGGAGAGTGTCGCTCCCATTTAGCGAAGCTCAGCTGGCTGGATGCCTGAGAGTATAGGTAGGTGGTCCGTACTTGGTAGTACATGAAGATCATAGATCATGGACATGGAAAATATTTTTCCAAGGATACAACTGAATAACGAGAGTAGATTTTAAACCGCCACCTTGCCGTTTAAATAAATCAATTCTTATTCAAACAAAGTCAGTTTTATTCCAATTTTATTTGAATCAGAATTAATGCAATTACATTAAGTTTTATTTATTAGGCTTTAAGGTTTTTTAATTAATATATCAACTCCTTTATTTCCATTTAACTTATTCAAGTCGACATCATGGCGGAGAAGATAGGATCGAGCACCGTTTTGATGACGTACGCAATCGACACGATCTAGTTTCAACTCCGACTCTCGTCAGTATGCTCTGTCTTTAAGAAAAACACTTTACGACGCTTGGCAATCTAAGCAAGCAGTTTTTAACTTCAGTCAACTCATTAAATGAAAATTATAACAATAAATCAAAACTCAAACTACTTTGGCATCCCCGAAGACAGGTGGAGATAATTGCTTGGAGGGTGATTTGAGTATAACACCTCCGACGTTTTCCTGCTACTCAGGAGAATAAATAAAGACAATGATGATGAACATTTAATATGTTTGCAGTAAATTTAAGAAAAGTTATAATTACAAAACCAAATTGACTTTATTATTACGATTAACGTCTTCGCCAGTGAAGTTCTTGAAGTGCTAAAGGTGAAAGTATTTTACCAAAGTAAAATAAAAGAGAAAATATATGGCTCCTTTAATGAATCATAATATCATTAATATTGCTTATATTTTGATCATTGTAACTGTGATTGTTTTTCTAACTTCTGATCACCCTGGTTTCCATATAACTCTCGGTAAATAGAGCATATGGATTAAAATGGCTTATTACCAGGGCCCGCTAAAAATCTATAAAATCAGAATTTTTTCAAAGCTTTATTGCGTCACCAAGCTTACATCACGCTGGTTTCTGTGCCTTACAAGTCTTTTTAATGAGTTTTATAAATCAAATTAAAAACAAAATTTGTCAAAATTTTACTTACAAGAAACTCACTTTGTAGATCACTTTCTAATTTTTTGAGCAGTTATAATTGCTTTAAATGATTTGTTTTTAACATCTACCACAGAAATTTAAAAATTTTTGCCACTCGGATCTATTGGCATCTCTATTAAAACTTTTTTTTCTCTTAATTGAGCAATATTAGATTCATACCTTTTACAACAGCGGTTCCCCAACTGGGCGCCGCGAGACTTTGCCAAGGAAGCCGCGAAAGCATGCAAAAGCTGTTACATTTACTGCTTTCCTCACAAAAATTACAATGTGAAAGTTGTCAGCAGCTTTTTACAATTTTACAGTGGGGTATTAGCAGCAGTTGTGTGGAACCGCTTGTTAGTTGGTGTGTGATAGACTGGCAGTGACTGGAGGAAACTTGTCCATATTAAATTCACAATGTAAGCTGCTATTGGATTTGATTTTAGCTTTCGTAACGTTTCAATACTCACTACTTGCTAACGTTAGTTAGTTTGTTTTCAATAAATCAATTGATCGTATTATTCTTTATTTGTTCTTTGTGATAATAAAAACGATTGTAAAATAAGTAAGCCAAAATCAATCGATATAATGGAGATATACCAGTACTGATCACATTATTGTAAAAATGTCTTAGATGTTTCGTGCTTTAAACGTATATTTTTAGATATTGCACGCGCATTTGCCCTGCCGTTTTAAAATATCTTGTAGAAAATAACAAATTCCGTAGTGTCAAACAATAACTGCAATAAAGTATTGACAATTTATTGGCTTCGTAATGGACACATTTGTTACTGGTACTTTACCTCAGAAGAGAAAGGTAGAAGTTGATGTAAACAAAGCAAAAAGTGGAAGAAGGAAGATTAGAAAATACGACAGTCTCAATTTTGGCTTTGCAGTCGCAGAAAAGGAAGGCGTTGAACATTCGCAATGTGTTATTTGTTGCAAAGTTTTAGCTGCGCAATCTATGCTAACTAGTAAACTAAAACGCCACTTAACAACACAACTTATCTGGAAAACCACGCAAATTTTTTGCTCGTAAGTTATCAGAAATGAATAAGCAGTCGGACTTATTTTCAAATTTTTTGCACACACCAGCCAAAGCACAGTTTGCGTCTTTTAAAGTTGTGTACAGCATCGCGAAATATAAAAAACCGCATACCATTGCGGAAGAACTTATGCTTCCTGCCCCTTTTGACTTAGTCTCGACAATGACTGGAGAATCAGCTGCTCAAAAACTAAAAGCTGTTTTATTCTCAAGCAATACCATTTGAAGGAGGATCGATAAGATTTTGGATAATATTAATGATCGGCTAGTAGCGAAAATGCGTGGAAATGAGTTTAGCATACCGTTAGATGAGGCAACAATCAGTACTAGTAATAAAGATGCTTATTTGATTTGCTACGTTCGCTTTATTGATAACGACAATAATTTCGTTGAAGATTTACTCTTTTGTAAACCCATTTTGACAAACTGTAGAGCACATGAATTGTTTGCAATAATGAACAATTTTTTTCAGGAAAATAACCTCGAGTAGAAATATTTCGTTGGTTTATGCACTGATGGTTTCCGAGCTATGTCTCGTCGCTTTGGCGGGCTGCAAACGTTATTGCAGGGCGTTACCGTTAACGCAAAATGGACCCACTACCCAATACACCGTGAGGCGCTGGCTTCGCAACAGCTCAGTGGTGACCTTAATGGAGTGCTTGAAGTTGTTGTCAAAAGTGTGAACTTCATTAAAGCCAAGGCCGCTTAAAGCTCGGCTTTTCCCACGTCTTTGCGATGAATTAGGAGCAGAACACAAAAATTTATTGTTTTATTGTAATGAAAGGTGGCTCTCCAAAGGCAAAGTTTTTTTACGTGTGTACAAATTGAGAAATAAAATCTCCATATTTTTAAACGAAGAAAAGCATGCCCTTGCTGCTACCTTTGAAGATGAAGTTTTCCTGACTCAGTTGGCGTATCTCTGTGATATTGTTTTTTAATTAAATCAATTAAACATCTCATTCCAAGGAAAAGAAACTCACCTTCTGCAACTCCATGACAAAATTACAGCCTTAAAAAAAACCTACAGTTGTGGAAAACTGATCTGCTGATAAATAACAAGCAATGTGTCAAACACTTTTAAAATTTTATTTAAACTCGCAATCTGATGACCTCTCCCTGCAGAATACTGATGAGTGTTATATGAAGATTGTGATGTGTTGGCATCTCGCATTTTCAGAAATATTTTTCTGAAGAAATGGAGAAGCACATGGAGAAACCTTTTTGTTGATAATACAAATACCCCTCAGGGGTTTACATCTCTGGAAGCTGAACAATTTATTGATCTTTCTTCTAACCTCACTTTAAAAAACATATACAACCCTAATTCACTTATTTCATTCTGGCTTAAGGCTCGAGCTAAATTTCCACGTGTAGGCTATAAAGCTCTCCGTGTTCTTGTGCCATTTGCAACATATTTGTGTACACATACTTGTGTGAAGCCGGTTTATCTGCGGTAGTAGTAATCAAGTCGAAGTATCGCAATAACATCGACATTGAACGCGACATGCGTGTTGCAATATCAACATTGCACCGCGGTTTAATAAAATGTGCATAGAGCAACATTTCACTTCTCACATTAAATGTTTTTTAGTATTTGGCAGATAATGCTGCCATTTTTGTGCATTTTAAATAATGAACATGATTTAAATGCAATTTCTTGGTAAAACTAGAAATTTGGAAATTTTGGCTTCATTTTGGCGCCGCAAGTATTAATAAGTTTTCAAAGGCTGCAGTGAACAAAAAAAGTTTGGGAACCGCTGTTTTACAATATTCTTTGCGAAAAATTTTTACGCAACACAAAGGCGTGCAATTTCTAGTTTAAAAATTCCGATCTAAAACACGGTTTTATGTGTGCCAATTAAAAATTCTATAATTTGTTTTCATTTTTTCTCTATATTTATCCTCCTGACTTGCAAGAAAGCGACGGATACGCTAATACATAGGGAAAGCAATTCCCTCGACCTGCTTCCGGAGATGCCAAGCAAATACTGTCCGGTTAAAATTTCTTATTTTAGTTTTTTAGTTTACGGAAATTTGACTGAAATTTGGAAGTGCTTGCCAAGACCACTACGCAGGGTAAAGTGCTCTAAAGCGTTTTTCCCACGGTCTCAACAGAATGGCGCGAGTAGGTTTTAAGCTGAGATCATGTTTTTCACAATCACAGCGCTCTAACCACTCGAACACGCTGCCTAGTGTAGCCTTATTCTCATGTAATTGAAGCGATCAAAAAATGCTTGTTTATGAGTGTTTGTTATAAAAACATTTACATCAAGATCATAATTGCTTATGGATGAAAGTAGTTTTGTAAAGCCGGGTTGAAGTTTTTACACGTTACGCAGAAAAATGCTTTTCGCATGCTGCGTTCAAAGAAAATTGAAGGTTTTATATTGCTGGTGACAAAACAAAATTATCCTTTTCTAAACCAATATAAATTGCTGTTTTTGCGACAATTTAACAGAAATTTGTCCAGAGCAATTTTTTGTGTTAGGTCAAAATCGTTAAATCAAATTAAAATCAAAAACTTTTTTTAGGTTAAAATATATAAATGGATTTATTTATTAACTAAGGTACACAATCATTCAAGGTCAGTGTACAGAATTAAAACGAAAAATTTGTCCCATTATTTAAACCGTAAATGATTTGATGTTTATTTTAATATCCAGTGGCGTACCGGATTTTTGAAAGGGTGAGGGGCTATTCAAACACAATCAAATGTGTTAAATGAAAATTTTTTTCAAGTAGGAACTAAAAAAAAAGATCTTTGCTTGGAATTTGTCTCTGATTTCTCGCATTAGTGATCTCCAAGGGAGGCCATGGCCCAATTCCTACCTTCAAATACGCTACTGGTAATATCATTATAATCAATTTGTGTCTGCTGCCTTTAAATCAAGAGCTCTATGGACTATTAAAACTAACATTTATTTATTCCGTAATGCAGTGCTTCTTAACGGAATAAATGGAACTTTTACAAAGAGAAACGAATGAAAGCAGAAATGAGAAATTAATTAATTTAATTAATAAAATTGTTTTTTTTTCAGTTGTTTCCTAACAATTTATTTTGCTTAAACACAATTTTTTTTTGTTTTGAAACGCGTTTGCTAGTTATAAAAGATATAAGCAAAAAAGTTTATTGATTAGATTTTAGCATTGATTAAAGTGAACGACTGGTTTGAAAACCTATTGATACCTATAAAAGTATCACTGTGTAAAATAAATTCGTCGTTAAATTCACTGAAGATATCTTGCGGATTAATCAAGTCACATTCATCAATCATCTAAAGCAGTGCTTCTCAACCTTTTTTGTGGTGATCCATATATCAAGTGGAAATAGAGAGCAAAGCTTTAGCGACCCAATTTTTTTTACAGACTTTACCTTAGATTCATAGCCTGTGTAAATATTACCCTTGCAATGCATTTATGATTAATGTAACTTTTAAGAGGGCTATGAATCTAGGGTTTATTGCAAGCATAAAAACCAAACTAAACACAAGACAATTTAACATAGGCTTAACCCAGGGCTAGGAAAACTTTTCGGCAAGAGGCCACATTTAGAAGTTGAATTTGTTTGCCGGCAATGCAATTGTGATCTCTAAAAAAAAGTCATCGCTTTTAATCAATGTGCAAAATCTCCATTTTTGTCTCAAAACCGTAGTGACCTCAAATTTTTGTTTCAGAGATCATCATGATTGAAAGCAAATATAGAGTAAAGTTATTTGTTTGAGGCTTTCACGGGATGTAGTTTGCTCACCCATGGCTTAACCATATTGTTCCTCAAGAATACACGAAACTATGACCAATAAAGAAATCAATTAAACCATATCTTAAAAAATTATTGAAGACTAAAAAAATTCTTCACTTCAAATCTTTGTTGTATTTTCTCAATGCTATGAATCGTTCTAAATTGGATAACTTTATTCTTCTTAAATTGATTATTGTCTGCTTGTACGGTTATAAGTTAAATCACTGTCAAATCGCAACAAAAATGATTTAATTTTACACAACTACAGTCGTTGGTAACCCACTTTTGGGTCGCGATCAATGAATTGAGATCTTCGTTTTTATTTTTATGCTGGTTGTCACATGAATACTGTGGTGGCGATAACGAAAGACTATCGCGATGCAAGGTTTCCGCGGATCGATTCCGAAAAAGGAATCAATTACTGCTGAAATTGGTTCTATGCTACTGATGGAATCTTCAGATTTTACCTCTCTCGATGTTGAAAACTGCAAATTATGGACAGAGTCTCATCAAGTGGTGTTTGTCTACTAAGCTGGAGTTGAGAGTTTTTGAACAAAATATAGTGGACCTCATCTGGACCTCATCCAAACCTCTTCCAGTCCTCATTTTGAAACGCACCAGCCATTAGGAATAAAATTCTCGTTTTATTCCCTCTGAGCAAAACTGAGAGGACATCGCAACGAGGGGATGTTTGACCAATGATTCTGAACAATTTAAGCACTGGGACTCTAATTCCTTGTGCTTTTCATTCTCCCGGTGTAGGATCGTATATTAATTTTCCAACGACAAAGGTTTGCATAATTGAACAAACGACATCATCGAGTCGTCGCGACGTAGTTGCGAACGACGTAAGATTTACGGAACTCGCCCTCAGCCGTACTTATGTCCTACCCAAGGTGCTGGGCATTCCTCGTAGAGTTGTACCATACATAATCAGGGATGGAGTGATTACGTGACAAATGTAATCGATTACAATTGCGATTACTTATCTATTCCACGATTACGATTACTCAAAATTTGAAAATAGGCGATTACGATTACATAGTTGCGAACGACGTAAGATTTACGGAACTTGCTCTCAGCCGCACTTATGTCCTTAACCAAAATGCTGGGCATTCCTCGTAGAGTTTTACCATATTATAATGTCAAGAGACAACGGCTCGTAAAAAACCATAACAATTTGATGATGTGGACCGAAGGAAGAGAATAATTTGAACAAGTAATTTGTAGTGCAGAATTTGAAAATAACCAACAAAAAACTCATCTCTAAGCTTTTCGTCTGACACTTGTCAGGAAATAAACGTCGGAATGAAGGAAAAAAAATTCAATTGATTTTGTAATAAAGCTGAACAAAGATGATTGGATGTTTCAGAGAAACCTCATAACACGTGATCAACGCAAGAATTTCAAGTTGTAAACAAATTCTTTTTGGCGGCATAAATTTGGCTTGCATGATTTGATGTAAACGGCTGCTAAAGCAGATAAATGAAAAGACGAACGCCCAAATAAAAGAATAGTAAATTTTTCATTACTGTAATTTTTGTTGCACATAGGGTTATCTAAAAGGTGTTGACCAATCGCAGATTCACTAAACATGACTGGAGTTAAAGATTTTCCAGAACAAAAAAATATATTGCGAGAGTTTGAAATTTGGCTGGTTTTAACAAATTTTGGCACGTTTTAACGAATTCTGTCCTGTAATCGTTGAGATCTGCGGCCTACGTATCGACTATCACAGTCGCACAAAAAATTATAAACTACATTGTTTAAAAGCGAAGCAGGCAACACATTTTTTTTGATTGCAGGAAAAAGTGGGCGATATGTCAATTTATTATTTGAAAAGCTTATTACGTGGTTGGTAGACGGCAAAAATTCTTTTGTATAAGTTTAGATTAAGAGGCTTTAAAAAAAGTTTTTCCTTGCATCATGCATTTCAAAGCGATAGCATGAGCAATTACAATTCTAAGAAATCATTTCACAAACACCAACAAGCAAATTATAAAATAAAGTTTATCAAAATAAAATAATTCGATACTTTTTTTTCGAGAGTGTATTGATTAAACGAGCTTTATCCATATGCTGAGCAAATAAAACCAGAGAAATAAGCAAATAAAAACAGAAAATAAGCAAATAAAACCAGAGAAGTGTGGCGTTCTTGCCCACACTTTTTACGTATAATTACTATCTCTTATACTCCTAATTGGCAGGAAAAGGTCGGAAGCGTTGTACATAAGGCACCCGAAAACGACTAATGGCACCTGCCTTTAGCGATGCCAAGATATTGCTGTCTAGTTGAAGTTTTTTGTTTTGTTTTTTAGTTATTTTAATGACTGAAATTTTGAGCTGCTTAATTGCTTAGTCCTCCAAGCAGAGAAATGCCGTAAAGCAGCGTGGTCAACTACCGTCCCGCAGGCTGCATGCGGCCGCATTTAAGTCTTGTCGATTGTAATAGGCGGCAACTTTCTATAACAGGGCATGGCAAGCTAATGGGACAGAATCTAGGTTTGATTGAGACCGATTCCAAGTGAATTCTTTTTTTAGAGGACACCATGATTTTGAGACAAAAATAGGAGTAATCGAAGACCGATTCCAAGTGCAGACCTTTTTTTTAGAGGACACCATGATTTGGAACAATATCTACCCGGCTGAGCCCCACAGCTCAAACAATTTCAAAAAGTGGCCCGCAAGAGTGAAGAAGTTGGACCACCCTGCCGTAAAGCATCTTTTTAAGAACACAGCACAGTGACGCGATTAAGTTTTAAGTGTGACCTTGTCAATCAATATAGCGCTTTTATCCATTTCGTCACGCTACAGACACGTAGCGCTAAAGTACGTTTTGAGTCGTTTGTTAGAACTAAACCTTCTCTCTGCGGTGGTGGGGTTGTTACAGGTGAAGTACAAATTATGCAAAGCATTGTTGATCCTAAAGAAAAAATTTATTTTTTGCTACAGTGAACAATTTTATTTTTTGCTGATGAAGTGCAAACCAGCATTAAACTTGAGCAGCAACATTCTTTTCAGGGTGATCAATGTTTAATTATAAAATGGAACATCTTTACAAATGCGTTTTACTATTCTTTCACGTTGAAAACGTGGCATCATCTCTTAAAACACTATGACAGAGCAATATTGTCAGAGCCAAAGTATTTATCCAATGTTGAGTATATCATTTAAAAAGGGAATAAAGCCATTATTGTGAAAATCATTTTCAGGATTATTATCGGAACATTTCCTCTGTTTTGTCGAAACCCACGACACAGACGCATTCTTAACTCGCCTACTATTCCACGCATCAATCGCATTCAACTTTAAGAAAAATATTGTAAAACTTTGTATCAGCTGCTGTCGCAGAATTTCCAGAGTAGATTTAAGATTGCGAATTAGGCTACACCTTGTTGGATTTCTACAAATGTTGATTGATTCTTTCACTGACGTACGAGGGTCAGTCAAAAAGTAATGAGCCCTGTTAACTTTAACCGCTTTAACCTTCATATTTTTTCTAAAAATTTTAAGGGTGTTTAGTAAATTTACTGCTTTAAAGATAAATTGTAAAAAAAAATTGTTTCAACGTGTCCACTTTTGGTATTGTGTTTTGGAAATGACGTCATCACTGGATGTCCGTCAGAAGCAGAGAGCTGTGATTGAATTTCTTGTTTCGGAAGGGGAGCCACCAAAACAAATTTTCGAAAGATTGGTAAATGTTTATGGAGATGCTTCATTAGCCTACAGCACTGTGAAAAAGTGGGTATCCAGGATTAAACACGAAGAAGATGATCCAAGTTTGAGTACCCTCCAGGACAGACCAAGAAGTGGAAGACCATCTTCTGCAGTCAATCCTGGAAACAATGATAAGGTTGAGAAATTGATTAGAGATGATCGCAGAATCACTATTGATGACATTGCTGAACGTGTTGGAGTTAGCCATGGAAGTGCTGTGAATATTGTTAATGAGCTAGGCTTTGCAAAGGTTTGCGCCAGATGGGTTCCGAGGCAACTTTTGGATTTTCACAAGCAAGCCCGTTTTGAAGCTTGTTCGGAGCTTATTGAGTTTCACAGAAGTGACAAAACTTTTCTCAGCCGTATAGTGACAGGAGATGAAACCTGGGTTCATCACTATGAACCTCTGTCGAAAAGATCATCCATGGAATGGCGTCACCCCACGTCCCCAAGAGCCAAGAAATTCAAAAGTCAACGTTCAGCTGGAAAAATTATGGCGACTGTGTTTTGGGACATTGAAGGAGTGATATTGGTAGATTTTATGCCTAAAGGTACTACCATCAACTCAGATGCTTACATTGACACTTTACGCAAACTGAAAGCGAAACTGAGAAGAGTACGACCTCACCTGGACATGTCTAAGGTCTTGCTGCAACACGATAACGCCAAGCCCCATACCAGTCTCAAAACTCGTGAAGTGATTGCTTCTTTTGGATGGACGACGGTAACGCATCCCCCATACTCACCCGACCTGGCACCATCTGACTATCATCTTTTTGGACCATTGAAATAAGGAGTTAGGGGGCAGCACTTCACTAGTGATCAAGAAGTCAAGCACGCTGTAAGAAACTGGTTAAAAATGCAGCCTGCTGACTTTTACAAGGCTGGCATAGTGTCCCTTGTTCATCGATGGACAGTTGGAATTGAAAAGTATGGAGATTACATTGAAAAGTAGAACTGAGATCTCCTATCCCTGGGCTTTCTTTTGATGTATGACTTTTGATTTTATTGCAACAAATATGGCCAGGAGAGACTTGGGCTCATTATTTTTTGACTGACCCTCGTATATTATTGAATTATTACAGTTTACTGGTGAACAATTACAGAAACGCAGGTTTTCAGTTCAATAAGAAACTGAGTAGATTATATTGCAGACAAAAACTGTTATGATATCCAAATATAAAAAATTTGAAACAGCTGGGATTATTTTTCTGAACGCTGTATCATATGGTTGTGTCCATCTTGTAACCATGTAAAACATAATTGAACTTGACGAAACTGTTTTGTATCACCTGAATAGGATTAATTTAAAATTTCTGCTAATTTTTTAGTTCTGTAGAACGATGGTTTTGTTTTTTTCAGTTTTTATTTAAAGATATGACTGAAATTTAGAGCTATTTGCTCAGACCGTCAAGAACGAGAAAGTGCCGAAAAACGTCTTTCCCAAGGACACATTAGAATGAAACGAATAGGTTTTGAATCTTTGTTTAGTAGTTTCGAATCGCTTCTGTATCGATTGCATTCGCTGTCAATACGACGCTCTTACTCACTTGGTCACACTTTTGATATTATTAATTTACAATAAATTGCGACACTTTCTTGTCGTTAAATGGCTAAAAAAATTGACAGATTAAATTAAAAGTAGCACACATCTTTTCTGTTAATTCGACATTTTATTAAACTCATCACAAAGTACCAAAATTTAAAACCAAGCATGAGGATAAAAAAATTTGTATTTTTTGAGAATTTACACATCGTCATAAATAAAAAACTATAAATAAAAAACTATTCAGGACCAAAGTTATGATGTTTTAAACAAAATTTATTCATCCTACTTTGAGTTGTTGATGAGAAAGTCGGCTAAAAAGTTAAAAGATTTTAAAACGGAATTAAAGAAGATAAAAATCCACAGATTTAAAAACGCTACCACCATAGATTCGGATTACTTTTGCATATGTTTTTCTTGTTTTTCCCTATTTTTCCTCAGCATTTTTTGCATAGTTCTAAAAAAAATAAAAAAACATCAAATCAATTTATTTATACTTTTCAAGATGTTACAATAATTTGTGGTGACATTGTAGTGCATGCCGAAAACTGACAATCTGGCTAACCGTTAAGAAACGTCATTTCACGAGTGTTATTGTTTAGATTTTGATTCAGCTGTTAAAACCAGGACATTGGTGCATAAATTGGAAATATTTCATAGCAACTTTTAATATTCGCCTGTGTCGACAAACTTTCAAAATTAAAGTTACTTTATTCCATAGACCAAATACTTTTTTGGAATGCCGATGGGATAATCGCATGGTCATTTGCAATCAGTGTGGAGTTGACGGTTGTATGATTATTAGATAAAAACGGTACGAAATATTTCTAAAAAGATATCATTGCCGTTTAAGCTGCCACAAAACTGTTTTTTTATTAGTTATAACAGCGTTTCTCAACCTGTGTGCCGCAGCACACTACTGTGCTGCGAGTGATATCCAAGTGTGCCACGAAACGTTTTAAAAAACATTAGTCCATTGTTCCCGGACCTTTTTTCAGAAAACACTACTTTTTAGCGAGGAAAATCAAGAAATTCGAGACAGATTCAAATTGAAGACCTTTTTTTAAAGAATACTAGGAACGAAAATCAAAAAATCTGGTCTAAGTGTGCCCCGAATTTCGAAAAGTCATAAAATGTGCCGCAAGCGGAAAAAGGTTGAAAACCACTGAGTTATAAACTTAAAAATTGAATTGTTTTAAAGCCATGAAATATTTTTAAGTAAAACAATCCCGTAGTTTTTTTTAATTAAAACAAATTTTAATTACTTTTTTTGAACCTCAAATACTCTAACTATTCTGTCGATGCATTTCATCTGTGAATAACTTAGCGTGTGATAAATTCAAAAAACATCAATCATTACATTTTACTTGGAAGTTTAAATTACAATTAGAATTACCCAGTTGTATTTTTATTTATCGTTTCCAAAATAGAAAACTTTAGATGAGCGTGTTTTATAATAACAGACTTAAAATTTAAATGATTTTTTTTAATGCAGTAAACTAATTAAAAATAATGTATAAAAAACTTACTTTGGCATGTGAAGTCTGTACATTGTTTTTCGTATTTTTCTTTACCATTTCTTCTAATTTTTCCGCAATAACATTTGCAAACATCCTGAAAGAATCATTAAAGATGAAAATATTTTTTAATCGTTTTTAATCAATTAATTTTGTAGCAGTGTAGTAACCATAAAAAGCACACTAGCCAAGCATTTTACATTAGTATTAAAATAAATTGGCGCTCTTAAGCACTCGACCACAGGATCAGCACATTCTGCTTTATTGCAAGCTGCTGGACTGTTTTTTCACTTCGGATTAAAAAAAACTTTTTCGTTTTCATTTGACGTATTTTAGCGGTTAGCCTTCTGTGCGTAGAAGCAAACTATTAAATTATTTAGAACCATAGGTATGAAGAGAAGGCATCCGGAATACAAAATGTTCGTACCAAATTAGTATGCAGATGAATAAAACGACCTGCCTTGCTACTCTGGAAAAATGTGACATAGAGTCTGGCAACTGCAAGCTAAATAATAACGCGTCACTAACTGATTGCTGTCGATCACGATTAATAGTCTATTGAGCAGAGTTTCGTGAATTGTTTTATGATCATGATACGGATCATTCAATTACATATGTGAAGTTAAGCGTGAGTTGGGCTCAAGTTGATCGTGTGAACGCTAAAAGCGATTGACGCGTGTCACTGTACTCAGGAATAAAAACAATTTCAAAAATCCGTCTGCTTATGAAGCCATGAAAAAGTTTTTTTAAATAAATATCATTCAAAAGATGCTTCAAAACTAAATCATTTACAAAGTAATCAGCTGAGTTCAAGAAATTCTACTATGCAACTTCAAAATCACTCACTAGAGTTAGCTTCTTTACTATTGGGCAATAATTTTTACCACCAGTTTGTTCTGTACAATTTCTGGACTTTTATTGAGCGAATACTTCTAATTAAATTGAAGTCACTTCCTGCTAAAACAATGTTTGTGTGTAAACTTGTTCGTGACGCAATGCAAAAAAATGATTTTTTTTTGTTTATACATGATATTTCCTTTATAGAAAGAATATAAATTGATCGATGGTTTCTTTCAAGTGCTACTTCAATGCTTTACATATTTCTTTTGTCCCAAATATTTATGAAACAATAACTGTAAAATTTTTATTAAGACTTTATTCTTTAATATAGGGCTGTTCAACCTTTATTGCTGCCGGTCCAAATGCGTACAGCAAGATTAAACGGTGGGCCAAACTTACTTCCAACTTATTCGTTTGCCACCACAAAAGTTTTGCTGCAAATAACAAGAAACGTTTATGGATTTGCACGAGCAAGAGATTTGATGTTCGCTTATTTCACCAATCACTCCACTTTGATTCAAGAAGAACAACTGTTAAGCCATGAAACAATTCAATAATGACTTGAATGGCGAGGGCCGTTATTCGATTTTAAAACCCCCGCATTCCGCGGGCCACGTAAGTTTGCTTCGCGGGGCGTAGATTGTACACCCCTGCTTTAATATATAACAATATAGCAAAGCTACAGTTGCTGCTGTATTCTATTTATTGTATTTTTTATTACAAGTCTCTTAAAAAAGATCAAAATAATCAACCTAACAAACTTTACCTGCTTGTAGTTGATGTTCGAGTAAAGAGAAAAACAACAAGAATAACAATATTTTTATAAAAATCATGTTTCAGAATTTTTAAAATTATTCTTAGATAGCTAAAAAAAGTTTTTTAGCTCTATGATTGTCGCTAAACGAATAAACTTTATGCAATACAAGCGTTTAAAAATTGAATTTGGTTTAAAAAATATACTAATTTTTTTAGGCTTTTGTCTACCAGATTTGTATTATAATTTAGTTGCGAGAACTGAAGCTATTTTTTTTAAACCACAAACTGTTAAGCCTGTTTAACAAAAAATATGTGAGAGGAACGTGATGCACAACATTTAGGTCATATACCCGTGCTGAAAAATTTCAGGAAGAGTAGTTCCTTTACGAATTAGACAGTGTAAACAATATGAGCGCTTGAAAGTGTTTAAACTTTCGCTTACGAAAACCGTCGGCGACATTATTTGCTACTGAAGTTTATAAATCCACGAATACAAAATTTGAAAATATCAATAAATTGCACAAAGAATTCAATTTACAATTACCAAACAAAGCTGCATTTATTTCGCCAGTACATATACTAAAATTGGATAATACAGAGATGATTAGCATAACCCCTGCGCAAGGATGACACAAAATTGCAGCTCGCCAGTCTGTTCGATAATCTTAAAATGTACAAGATTTGTTGAATGATTTGCTTTTAATTAAAGTCGTAGATAAAAGATTTCAATAAAAAACCGATAGACCATTTTACTACAATCAAATCTTGAAGGGAATATTTTCAAATAAATATTATCCAAAATTTAGTCAAAGACTATCCTACCTTTCCATTTGCTACAAATAAAGCCTTTCAATTTTTGCTTTTGCATTCAATCGCGTATTTTTACTAATTTCGGTTGTTTTGGCGTTGCAATACTATGTTAGACTTGCAAAAAAGCGTCAACCATTTAGCGATTACATGGATTTGCTATTGGATATCCCAAGATATTGCTGTCTTATCGAAATCTCTTTTTTTTTTTAATTTTCAGTTCTTATTAAAAGTATGGATAAAATTTAGAGCAGCTTTCGGAGTTCACAAAGCAAATAAAAGTACCGTAAAGCAGGAATGTCAAACTCGCGGCCATCAAGCATCCATCAATAATTGTCATATTTTGTAAGGTTTTTGTCTAAAAGTAATAAATTTTTTTTAGACAGGACAGACACGTGATCTAAAAAAGATCAAAAAAATTAATAATGAAATCCA
Organism: Diplosoma virens; assembly: GCA_963680785.1. Lineage (NCBI taxonomy): Eukaryota > Metazoa > Chordata > Ascidiacea > Aplousobranchia > Didemnidae > Diplosoma > Diplosoma virens. The sequence goes on along the minus strand of OY796881.1, from coordinate 55,565,887 downwards.
AAAAATTGGCCACCGACACAAAATCTAACGGTCCACCTCCTGTGGCCAAACAAAATCGCCTTCGCTCGAGCCTCCACTCGAGTCGCTTCAAATTACCTCACAACGATAATAATCATCATAATGATAATCCTCGCTACGCAGCGGCTTTATATAGAAAACAAAATCACGTGACGTAAACTTTCTCGTAAATTCGAGATTGAGCCAGAAACCCCTGGAGAGATCGTTACGCGAATCAAGTGGCATATACGCGAACCTTCCAGTACAATGACGTTAGTCAAAAACATATTACGTCAATACAAAGAGAAAAAAAGAGAAAAAGATACATGTATCGAGCCATAGAACAAATTGGACGTATACCGCAAACAGCGCTCAAAGAGCCGCACTTATTCTCTTATAATAAAACTACGAATTGCTTTTAACGGAGAGAGAGAGAGAGATCTGTTTATTTGCATCAAATCTTTTCAATAAATTACCGCTTAAAACACAAAAAAAGAACAATAATTTTACATTTGAAATTAAAACAAACTGATAATAAGCCATATATATCAAATCAAAGAGCACTATTAAAGATGTGATGCAGGGGTAGGAAGGGACAAAAGTCATTTAATCACTACCCCCAGCTTATTTAAAAGTTTCATTACAAGCAATTTAATAAATTAAGTTTTTGGTATGTAAAATTGATTATTAACTTAGAAAAACATTAGCATAAGACATTTTACATCATAAATTAAAATAAAATTATAAATCACTTTACAAACATGATGAAAACAAAACAAACAACAAGAAAAACAAAGGCCGCATATATGTAGATAAAATTAAACGACAGAAAATAACTCGGCATAAATTCGATTTGAAATAAAGGCAAATAGTGTAAAAAACGACAGCACGACGATGGAAAAAAAAAACAAACAATTAAACAATCAAACCGGCAGTAAAAGGACAAAAAAAAAAAAAAAAAAAAAAGCTTATAAGATTAAATTAAACAACAGAAATAGATCTTACCATAAATTAAATTGAAAATAAAGGTAGTAGCATAAAACAAACAACATAACAGATTTCAGAGTAGATACAAATAGCACAAATCCAACAGCACAATAATGAAAAGAAGCATAAAAAGACAAAGAAAAGTACAAAAACAAAACAAAACAAAGGCCAATAAGATTAAATCAAACAACAGAATAGGTCTCAATGTAAAATTTATTGAAATAAGACAGTTAGCATAAAACAAAAAACAATAGATTTCAGCAGGCAATTAAGGATTAAAGAGGTGCACAAAGAGCAATACAAAACATAATATTTCTTAAAGTAAAACCTTAAAGACGTTAAATTAATATGCATTATGCATGTAGTTCATTTTGCATTAATACTATGAATTAATAATTTATATGGGTAAAATTTGGATGTTGATTAAATTTCATAGGTATCTAGCAGGTATTGGTACAATAATCTATTAAATGGTTTAATTCTTTGTTCGGTTCTTATATTAATTGGCAGCTTGTTCCACATTTTCATACAATTTACTATAAGACTATTAGAAGATTTACAAGCCAAAAAATGTGAAATAAAGATGTTGTTATTGCTTGATTGCCGTGTATTATAAGCATGAATTTCATTTACTAAAGGGATTTTATCTTTAAACTCTCTATCATTGTATAATCGAAACATGAATTTCATTGCAGAATATTGATACAATTCATTTACCTTTAATAATTTAGAAAATGCATACAATTTATTTAATCTTGTTCTATATGGTTGCATACTAATGTATCGTATAGCTCTATTATGCATTTTATTAAGGTTTTTTAGTGCTGATTGATTTGCATTTCCCCACAAAACTATGCCATATTGCAATCTGCTTTTTATAAGTGCATGGTACACGAGCTTTAGATTATTAAAGGAAAGGTATTTTTTTAAATGATACAGCATTCCCACAGATTGAGATATTTGGGTAGTTAATTTATCTATATGTGGTTTCCATTTTAGATTTTTATCAATTACAATTCCCAGGTATTTAACTTCGTCTTTTTGGCAAATTTGACTGTTATTTATATGAATGTTTATCATGTTATTTTCAGTTTTCTTTTCTCCAAACATTATAGTGCTTGATTTTTGGGTGTTTAAAGTAAGCTTGTTTTTAAGCAACCAATTTTCAATTTTTTTAAGTTCTTCATTGACAACTTTTTCTACTGAAGATGAAGTATTACCAGAGGCAAAAAGTGCTGTATCATCAGCAAAAAGAAGAGTTTTTAAGCTTGAAACATTTGGAAGATCATTTATGTATAGGAGAAATAAAACAGGGCCAAGGACACTACCTTGTGGGACACCATGATTTATTAAATTTTTATCTGATTTAGTTGAATTTATACATGTAAATTGGTATCTGTTTGCTAGATATGAAGAAATTAAATCAAAAGGTAGCCCCCTAATACCCATTGCAATTAATTTTTGTTTTAAAACAGTGTGGTCTACTGTATCAAAAGCTTTTTTCAAATCAAGAAAAATTCCACAAGTAATTTTATTGTTTGCCTGCTGATAACGCAAGTAATTTTCTAGTTCAATAAGTGCATCACTAGTGCTTTTGTTTTCCTGAAAACCATATTGATTTTCTGATATGATTTTGTACTTATTAATAAAATCAGTTAAATTATGTTTAAGAATTTTTTCAAAAATTTTTGAAAAGTGGGGTAAGATGGAAATTGGCCTATAATTTGAAGCAATGTCTCTATCACCACCTTTATAAATTGGTAATACTTTGGCAATTTTTAATGCACTTGGGAAAACACCTTTATAATACAATTGTTGATTAAATAACATAATGTAGGTGCTATTACGTTTTTACTTAATTTAAGAATTTTAACAGGTATATCATATGTATCATCACATTTACAGTTGTCTAATAAATTAATTTCTCTTATGATATCTTCATCAATTACTGGTTTAATAAACAATGAAGAGCAAATGGAAACAGTATTTAATGGTTTTGAAGGACTTGTTTTTGGAAGAGAATTTGCCAATTTTGCTGCTATTGATGTAAAATAGTTGTTTAGACATGAAGATATGTCTTTAGGTGAAAATAAATCTTTATTAGACTCTGGACACTTAATGTTTGTAATTAAACTATCACTGGCAGGTTTTCGTATTATGTTTTTAATCATTTTCCATGTATTTTTACTATTGTTTTTGTTAAGTTCCAACTGGTACTGAAAATAATTTTGTTTTGATTGTTGTTTTACATGTGTTAGTATGTTATTGTATTGTTTGTATTTTTTGTAATGGATATATGTATGTGAATGTTTACAAGAAATTTGATAAAGTCTATTTTTCTCTTTTATACTTTTTTGAATACTTTTTGTCAGCCAAGGTTTAAAATAAAATTTGATTTTCTTTCTAGAAAGTTTTTGTTTTGGAGCATGAGTCTCGAGACATTCTAGAAATATATTCAAAAATTCTGAAAATTCTGCTTCTGGGTCTGAAAAGTTATTACCTAGGTTGCTTTTGTCGAAGCCTTTTGTTAAAGAATCTAAAAAATCAACTTCAGAAAAATTTGAAAAATCTCGTTTCAATATTTCACATGGTGGTCTACTTGCTGGTGAAACTTTATTTTTGGGTATCATCACAAAGACTGGATTATGATCACTTATATCATAAGATATTGAGCCAGAAATAATATTACTTGTGGAATTATTACAGTATATATGATCTAATAATGATGGAGTTTGCATGTTCATGTACCTTGTAGGACAATTTATAAGATTAATTACACCTAATGATTCAAGAGATTCTTTATATTGAATGATTGAGGGAGCATCACTTAATAAATTTATGTTAAAATCACCCAGTATAAAATAGTTTAATCCTTCTAAATTTATTTTTTCTATGACAGATTCTAATTTAAGTTGAAAGTTAGATATTGACGAATGAGGATGGAAGTAAATCCCCCCCACGACGTAAGCTTTATTACAATTATTAGATTTAATTTCAACCCAAATATCTTCAACTAAGTCTTCATTCAAGCATAAGTCAGGACGAATTTTATAATTTAATGGTGTTTTTAAATATATGCCAATACCTCCACTGTTTGTTGGAGAATTTGATGAATGAAAGTGATAATTTTCAATAGATGTAGTATTATAGTTTATATTTTTAAGTTTTGTTTCACTAATTACCATCACTTCTGGAGAGCAGGGTAACAACCCAAGCAGTTCATCAATTTTATTTATGTTTTTATTAAGACTCCTTACATTCATATGAAGAAAAATATTATGTTTTGTGTAACTTGTTTCACAGAGTAATTTACAAAATTCAGAGATACTCAAATTTGGTTTGCATACAGATTCATGTATGTTGAACATTTTAAAAGAAAAAAAACAACTAAACACATGTTTATATTACATTGAGAAATTAGTGACTTACAGAAGTTGATCGATATCAGATTTGCAGGTGATTTTGATTCTTTCACTAGTGGTGTTTTTTCTGATAAATATATCACCATTGTATGTCCAAAGAAATTGATATTTTGAGTTGATTTTTTTTTTATATGCTAAGGAGAACAGCTTTTTTCTTCTTGGAGTTAAGTTTTCATTGATGAATAGTTTTGTCATGCCATCAATGCCATAGTCTCGTACTCCAATTAAATTTTTTCTTTTTTGAAATATTAAATTCCTTATGTCTCTGTTTGTAAATCTGGCAATTATAATTGGAGGATTATTTGACGAAGATTTTGGAAGACGATGGGAGGTTGAAATATCATTTTCTTTTAAATCAATGTTTAATTTTTTTGCCATGGTTTTGATGATATGGTTAGTATCTTCATTTGGATTTAGGGGGATACCATGAAATTCTAAATTTTCTCTTCTGTTGTACTGGTCCAAATCATCTCTCATTTTTTCCTCTTCAATTAATTGATCTTTGAGACATTGGTTTTCTTTCATTAAATCATCAGTTTTTTTTTGCAGGTCAAGTTTCATTAAATTTGATACATTATTTTTTAAGTATTCAAATTCATCATTCAAAAACTTCTGACTTTTCATTACATCTTCAATTTTTTTTTCTTGATCTTTTAGTTTTGAAAATACTTCATCAATTTTATTATTAAATTTTATTTCCTGTCTCTTCAGTGCTTCTTCGATTGTTTCTTGAATATGTGTCTTTATATTATTTTCCATTTCTTTCATCATGTTGATAATTTCCCTGGTTGGAGCCATAACTTCACAATTTTTAAATAAAAATTTATACAATTTACCAAAACCTTATTCAAATACAATGGAGATACACTACATCGTTATGATTAAAATTATGAATGAAGTGTGACAATCAGCAACATTTAAAGGCGCTTTTACAGCCGTTTACAGTACTTTTTTTTCAGCATGATCTTTGTTTGTTTTATTGACGCTCAAATTCACTCATTTTTTCTCGAAAACATGAGTGGATTTGAGCGTCAATAAAACAAACAAAGACCACGCTGAAAGAAAAAAGTACTGTAAACGGCTGTAAACGCGCCTTAAGAAATTAATAATCTTAGAAATTTTTAATTTAAGTTTCGTTGGGTTTTTAAAAAATTTTTGTTAAATTTTAAATTAACAACTTCTTAAACTGCTTTATATTGTCGACTCTAATTCGAAGAAAAACCGATTAGAGTGAGAGTACAAAAAGAAACAAAATTAGTTGCTCTAAGAAAGAAAAAGAGAAAAATACGCCGCACAAATTGTACTTGCGGGCCCAAATTATTTTAATTTCTTTTGATTTGTTAAGAAATTCGAGAAAATCTTAGTTTCGTTTCAACCAATCAGTTTTTCTCTAAAACTAATTATCACTCCATCGGTTTTTCTTTGCATTAGACTTGACCTTTTATATTCAGCTCAAAAGTTTCACGCAAAGTGACGCAAAATGACGCTTTATATGAAAGATTCAATGTACGTTTGAGCTGCAATAAACGCAGATGAATCGATCTAATTATAGGCTTAACAAGTACAATGCTTGGCTTTCTATAACATAAAGCTTTTTTGTTAAAATACTTAGTTAGCAATAAACTTTAATATTCTTTACTATACAGGTGGCAGGTTCAGGGGAGGTGAAAAGGGGTTAAGGTTAATTGTCTTTGAAATCTACAAGATAAAAGAATTGTGTTAGATTTGTCCATACAATTCTATAGGCTAATCTCGACCAAAAGCTAATCCAGCAAAATTTGAAATATCGATTTAAACAATGAGTCACCTAACCTTCTTTGAAAAGATCCTCCTGATGTAACAGTAATTCAGCGAAAGGGACAAAAGTTAGAAACAAAGTGCTTTTTTTGTTAAAAATTCACTCACAACTAATATAATTAGCGAATTAGAAAAAAATTTTCTCTAGAAAATTATTAAAGTAAAGTCGGGAGCGTGGTCGAGTGGTTGAAGCACCGGATTTATGATCAACATGATCTCGGTTCAAAACCCACTTGCTCCATTCTGTTATGTCCTTGGAAAAGACACTTTACGGCACTTTCCCCTGCTTGGTGGTCTTGAAAATCAGTTCTAAATTACAGTAATATTTCTACTAAAATTACTAGCGGACAGCAGGATCTTGGCATCTCCGGAAGCAGTAATTGCTTACATTGTATAGCGCCTCCGTCGCTTTCCTGCGAGCCAGGAGGATAAATATAGAGATAAAGATAAAAAAAATAAAAATAAAGACCAAAAAGAGATCTTCACTTGATTTTGAATTGAAGACCGAAAAATAAAAATAAAATCTTTATTCGCAAAAGAGACGTTCCACCTTTTTGAGTAAATTACAAAGATTTGTGTAAAGCCTTTATAATAATAATAATAAACAATTTTCTATCCCGCTCAGGCAAATATTTACTTCAAAGAAGTGGTTGCATCAGAGCGGTAGTGGAATTATAAGTGTCAATAAAATAAATACTAGTTCAGGTTTGGCAGATACAAATAAAGACAGAAAACATGCAAAACATCAAAACTCCAGATGTACAAACATATACAAAAGAAAGAAAACAAAACATAAAAGTAAATATATACAAACTAAAGCTACAGTAATACTAACATTCAATAAATATTACCTTAATTAAATACAATAGGTTATTTATGATTCTGATAAAAATTGTTCAAAAAAGAAAGTTTTAAGTTTAGTTTTAAAAACGGATTTTAATTTACAACTTCTAGTATCATATGGAAGTTTATTCCAACAGCGGGGAGCATATTGACTAAAACATCTACTGTGGTGTCTGGTTTTTTTTCCGAAATCAGATGGAATTACTAACAAATATGGATCTTTGGTTTTTCTAGGATTGACATTTATGTTACAATTTATTGGGACAGTGGTGCATTCCACGATAACAGCATTTGTAAATATTGAGGAGCAATATCATTCAAACAATTAAACACAGTGAGGCAAATTTTGTAATCTATTCTAAATTTTAAAGGCAATATGTGAGCTTTTATGTAATATGGTGTGATGTGTTGACTGTAACGTACATTATATACAAAACGTAAAGCACTATTTATTACACAGTCTAAATGTTGCAGTAAGGATTTTGGAAGATTAACAAATAACGAGTTGCAATAATCAATTTTAGAAAATATTATTTGTTTTACAAGGAGTAATTTAACATCTTCATTTAAAAAATTTGCAATATGTTTCCAGGATTTAAGTTATCTAATACAATATTGTTTGACATACATGATATGCTTATGCATTGTTAGTTGAGGGTCAAGTCGAATACCCAGGCTTTTTACTTCGCTAATGCTTTTACTTAAAGTCATTTACTTAAAAAAAATTTAAGTAAATGAAAAGCCGCGGCGGAAACGGGAAGACTTTTATTTATTAATTTTCTGATCTTCAATAAGTTTTTCAATAAAAATTTCTCCATTTTATTTACTCTTCAAATTTTCGTTTAACAGAGTGTCTTTCAACCAAAAAAGTGCCCTTTTTAATATTTTGCCCAGCCGGCTAAAAATTTTTCCGGCGCCTTTGGTTGCAAGCATCTCTTCGTTTTTCACTTGTCAGCCGCGACTGTATATAAAATCGTATAAAGATATTTATATTTAAAAAAATCTATATAAAAACAAAATTGCTTTAGTTATTTCCATTAATTGTTGCTAATATTCATGAAACAAGGGGAAAAAATTTTATTTATTAATTTTCTGATCTTCAATATTTACTTCTTTTAGTAACTATAAGCATTTATGTTTGGAAAAAAATTTTAAGACCTTGTTTATCATAATTATAATATGATTTAGCTGCTGTCGTTAAATCTGTTTTTTAGAGCATAAACTGCGAAGCAGATTTAACGAAAGGTTATATATCCGTGCCGAAAAACATGAGGAAGAGTAGTTTCTTCACGAACTAGACAGTGTAAACAATATGGGCGCTTGAAAGTGTTTATTTTCTGCTTACGGAAAACGCATCGGCGACATCATTTGCTGCTGAGGTTTATAAATCCACTGTAGTGATTAGGAGCGTTATGTTCAAGTTTAATTGGTGTAGTTCAAAATCAGAAGGTTAACCTTTAACTTGATTCTATTTGCAGTACATTCATTCACTTATTCAAATAGAATTTAAAAACAAAACAAAAATTAAAACCAACAATTACAATAATAGAGACAATTTAGTATAGCATTATCATGACAAAAGTTAACTTATCTAATCGATGTCTGCCGGAGAGTAATTCAATTACAATTTGTGACTAAGCCACATTGCTGTATACAAGTGTGGGCGTATTACCACGTGATCATACGATACGGAACGGCAGGATGTGAAATTCAAAACTGCATAAAAATAGAGCATGTGAAAGTTAAACTGCAACGGTTTAAACCAAATTTTATAACTCCAATAATATGTAAAGCTGTGTTTTGTGTACAAATATTTTGGCAGTCCAATTAATTGCGAAACCACAAATAAAATGTTCAAAAATATTCCTAAATTGCACAAAGAATGCAATCTAATTAAAATTTAAAAAATTCGATTTAAAAAAACAAAAATTAATTCAAACTATTTTTAAAATCCGAAACCGAACCCCTATATATCTCCTCCTTCTTGAACTAAGTTTTGTTAACTCTTGTCAACATTTTTCTATCTTGCTTTATGTACGAAATTTTGTTTCTAACTTTTCCAATTTTTTTCTTTTTGATTTTTGCTTCTTTTGGTAATTAGACGAAAGCATAACATATTTCTATTGAAATATTAAGGAAAACACTTGCTTGTACTTCCGGAGACATCAAGATATTGCTGATGTCCGATAAAAATTTCTTATTTTGATTTTTTTAGTTTTATAGATGTATGACTGAAATTTTAAACTTCTTCCAAGAACCCAAGCAGGAAAAAGTGCCTTAATAAGTATCTTTCTCAAGGACGCAAGGAAATGACGCAAGTTTTGAACCGCAACTGTGTCAAAATCCCTTAACCATTTGACCACACTGAAGATAATCCATAACCGAAAAGATATGTCAAAAAGTTTTAAATGCATCTTATTATTTAAAACTTTTTTTGCCATATGATTGTTCAAAACGGCTCAAAAAACAACACGTAGTAAATGGTGAGGAAGGAATAAATTTAATTTTAATTTATCTCTATTCTCTATATTTATCCTCCTGACCCGCAGGAAACCGACGGAGGCGCTAATGCATAGGGTAAGCAATTACCCCGAACTGCTTCCGGAGATGCCAAGAATTGCTGTCCGTTTGAAATTTAATAGAGATATGACTAAAATTTAGAACTGCTTGCCAAGATCACCAAGCAGGGGAAATTGCCTTTAAGTGTTTTTCCCAAGGACAGAACAGAATGGCGCGAGTAGGTTTTAAACCGAGTCCATGTCGATCACAATCTCGGCGCTCTAACCACTCGACCACGCTGCCGACTAAGTCAGACAATAGTAAGAAAATAAGTCCATCTTGTCCTTCCGATAGCCTACTTAATATAAAAAAAAATTTTAACACCAAAATTTCAGTATGGAATCAAACGAATAGAACAATATATACAGTTATGTTATTTTAGTTGTGATATATTTCCTAAAATGCAGCAGTTTTTCTTTCAACAAACTCATGCAACGTAATGTTTTTCACCAAAATTAAAGTGACAAAAAATAAATACTAAATATGTAATGGTACCTCGGGACACGATTGTTTCTGCTTACGAACCAATTCTCGAAAAAAATTTGTTTGGAGATACGAATAAAATAAAAGTCAAAAAAACAATCAATAAAACATAAAGTCTAAAACAAAAAATTAGTGTGAAGATAACGTACACTGTTGAATACTGGGTGGTACGATGGAACGCGAGTGGGTGGGAGGTGTCTGATCTGCTTTTCTTGTCCTAATTTCTAACTCCTTTGACAGCGCCTCTTAATTTAAATAAGGTTAAATTTAATGATTATATTATGAGAAAAAAACGAATGACCAATAGAAGGACGCAATTGAGAAATTAAGTTCTGGCGGATAAAAACAATGACTGTTAAGTTGCTGAACGGTTTATACATTGTATATCAATATTACAATATAACAACGGTAACACTACGAGTCTTTTAAGTAACAACTTAAAACCCGAAACCTTTACAACACCAATAAGAACAGATAAACAACTTATTTGGCACTCGCGGGTTTGCAAACCGTCCGATTTCAACGTGCTTCCGAAATGTCGACACAAAGAGAAATGACAACCACCGATTTAGTCGCATGTCCAAGTCATCGCCAGTGTTGCCAAATTTAAAAATATTATTTCAATATTTAACATACACTGTAAATTTTTGTAGTTGCTTCACACTTCATAGTGTACTGTACGACTGTTCTCGGGTGGGTGGCAACGAAATTATCATTATGTATAACAACAATGTGCATTATTATTCTTGTTTTATTGATTTTATTAATGTCGCATTGTTTGTTGTAGATGTGTATCTTTAAATGTGTGCTTATAATGTCTGATTTTTGCTCGTGGAGTATAATATTTACACTGTACAAATTTGGGTGGGTTGAAACAGATTAGGCCATTTACATGTAAATCTCGCTTCAGCACACGAATAATTCACCTTACAAACGCCGTCCCGAAAAAAAATTCGTATCCTGAGGTACCACTGTTTTTTGAAAGGAGGTTGATTTGTCGTTCAGTCATTGCCATAGCGAAAAAATGTAAACACGACTTAATTTATAGTGCGTAGGTGAAAAAATGCAAAATAATAATAACGATAGCAGCTACTGAACAACTTAAACAAGCATAATTTTGCACTATCTAGAGTCAACTGGCATTACTGACCATATAACGAAAAACGTTGCTGTTTAGACAAATATGTTTTGTTTTCTTCTCAATTTCCAAAAATTACTATCATAAAAACACAAGTTTGTAAGCGACAATTTTTACCGTAAATATTAAGACATATTAAAACAACGCAACAAAAAAAAACCGAAAAGCTCAAGGCAAATTCACCTACTTGCACATTCTACAAGGCCGACAATTTAAATTTTTTTCTTTCATTATGACGTCATAAAAGTAAGAATAAAAAGACGACAAAACGGCAGCTTTGCTACGGTCGTGGACGGTTTGAACCCGCTTTAAATTACAACTCCGAGTGCTGGAGGGCACCGTGGCCGGCAGTGTATCGCAGCTCGATGTAATTCCACAGCTTCTCGGGGTCTTCGACTTGATCGCGGATCATCGCTTTAAGCGCCGACGCTTGATCGAGACCGTCCCAGTAGTTTTCGATCCATCGATGCAAGCTAACAAACGGAGCATTTTGAGAGCTTTGCTCGATGGGGCAATGCCAAACCAATTTCTATGGCAACGTGGCTTTAGCGGTCAGGTTACCGGAAAAATTTTAAAAACATTTTTCGTTTTAGTTCAGGAAACTTCCACAGCGCAGTGGAGAGCAACTAAAAACAATAAAATAAACTTACTGGTCAGTGGGAGGAACGTCTGAAATTGTCCCAAAAGAGGGGCCCGGTACAGGACAATCGAGATCATCTCCGGACAATTGATAGGTGCGCGGCGGGCGACCGGCTTTGACGTCACTTTTTATCCCGTGCATCTGCGCGATAAAAATTTGGGTTTATTCAAATTAGTTTTCTTAACTATTTTTGGATTAACCATAGTAGTGTCGGGAAACGTTTGACACAAAATCGATAAAAACACCCAAAACAAACGGAGACCCTGCAAATGCGCACTACAATTTTGTTACAGTTTCTTGAAAACCCACCAACAGCAAAAAGCATTGAACATAGAACAAATCAAAGCAAGAGAGGGGGAGGAGACTTTTTCGATAACCCTGCTACATTGTGCACACTTGCACAAGCTTCTTTCATTAAGTTTCAGTAAACTCCAATATGTAAACCTTTTTCTTTTTGAAATGACATCTACAGGGTGACACAAAATTTCTGCGACAAATTTGTTTTAAAATAAAATACTTATATGTGAAGTAATTCCTTGTTTTTCAGATTTAATAGTGTTCATTATAGTCTTTAACTTACAATAGGTATCCTCTCTTATTTTTAATAAATTAATAATTTTCCAACCATGGAAAGTCAAAGGTGTGCTGTAGTTGAGCTTCACCGAGTAGGAAAGTCTGCATCAGAAATTTTGAAGGCGCTTAAACTTCCAAAATCTAGACGCAGTTTTGTTTATCGCACTATCCAGCGTTACAATGAGACTGGAAGCGTAAATGATCGCAATCGAAGTGGCCGTCCAAGAACTGCAACGACACCGGAGGTCAAGAAAAAGATTGCATCAAGAATTGTCAGAAATCCTCGAAGGTCCATGAGAAAAATGGCTGGTGAGCTTCAAATTTCAAGGAAATCTGTTCGTCGTGTTGTTAAAAGAGACTTGGGGCTATCTTATTTAAAACTTAGAAACGTTCATTCTCTTACGACTGCTTCGAGGCAAAAACGACTTGACAGAAGTCGCTCGTTGATACGGCGGTTCGCAGCTCATGGGCTTGACACAGTTTTGTTCACTGACGAGAAAATTTTCACTGTTGAACAATCTTTTAACCGTCAAAATGACAGAATTCTTACTCGTAGTGTATCAACGATGACTGAAGATATCAGAAACGTCCGCCAAACTCAAAACCCTGCATCCGTCATGGTCTGGGCGGGAGTGTCCGCAAAAGGGAAAACTCAATTGGTTTTTGTGTCCCAAGGATGCAAAATTAATGCCCAAACTTATGAAGAACACATTCTGGAGCCAGTCGTGAAGAACCTCAGACAAGATATGTTCCAAGAAGGTCAATTTTTGTTCCAGTAAGATGGAGCACCAGCTCACGCTTCCAGAAGAGCACAAGAGTGGCTTCAGAACAATGTTCCTGACTTTTTGGCAAAGGAAGAATGGCCTTCTTCCAGTCCGGATCTTAATCCAATGGACTTCTGCGTGTGGTCAGTACTGGAGAAGAATGTGTGCAAAAATCCTCATTCAATTGTTGAAGCGTTAAAACGAACACTGAAACGAGAATGGGCTAAACTGCCAATGGATGTAGTGCGTGCAGCGGTTGAAGCGACTCCAAAGAGATTGAAGGCTGTAGTTCAAAAAGGAGGAGGCCTTATTGAATAAACTTCTTAACATATCTTTTCACAGTGTTTTGTATTGTAACTAAATACTTTTTCATATTGTTTAACTTATTTACATGTTATCTCTAATAAAAATTCTTTGTCGTAGAACTTTTGTGTCACCCTGTATATTGTTGGAAAAACACATATTTGGCATTAAACTAAAAATTTTGATCTATTTCTATACGGTGTTATTCATATTTAAAGTCATTTGCACGGAGGCGGGAAAATTACTGACATCATATTTTTCGGAGCACACCGTGTAGGTGACTGACTATAAATTGAAAGTAATACAAAGTATAACAACAGACTAAATCTGCATCTATAGAAAGCTTTTATGATAATCAATGATATTGACGAAACTGTTCTAACTCTTTGAGTATAAAGTCTACCATTAAAACCAAAAAATAAACCCCATCCTTAACCCTAACTACCAAGAAATGGAAAAAATTAAAACGGTTTCGTCAGCGCCATTAGTTATCTTAAAAGTTTTGTACGACAAATAATTTATTTAAAATTAAAAAACTTTTAAACTACGAGCTACAAAGCTCTATACGAGAATAATCTAACCTAATTGCATTTTCGCAACCAAGTATATATTAACAGAACGGGTTGTCAATCGACGTCGAGCAACCTATTTACCTCCTTCAGCAATCGCTTGGCATTAAATGTGACGGCAAGAGAAGATGAGATTGCATATGTACAGTTAGTGGTGGAATTCGAAAAAGTTTAAGAACAGGTGCTATCCAGGCCGGAATTGAGAATTTTCGTCATTCAGTTTCACTTTTGCATTTTAAAACTTCGATTTTGGCAATTAGTTTTACAGTTCGTTAAGACGACGATAAATTCAGAACAGGTTCGTTCGAACAAGCTGAATACTACCCCAGTGAACAATAATTTTACTCAAAAGGTTTCCAGCAAATAGAAGCTTTCAAGTCCGCAAGTTCGTCATTCTGCGCATTAGCAAGCGTTAATATAGCAAAAATCAAAAGCATTCAAAAGCTTCAATTTCAACCTTTTCACAAACGTAACACTCGAAGCCGGCAACGAAATCCTCGTTTGACGAGACATCGTTTGACCACGTTCGTTTCTGCAACGTTTCACGCAGCAAATCATTGTGAATCGCGGGGTCGTTTTTGAATTCAAGAAATTTCATGTACGCCTCGTCGTCTCGGTCGAGAAAATGAAGATATTCAGCCAGTGCAGCAGGCGAATCGAAGTCGCTTGCTGAAACACAAACAAATTATTGTAATAATCCGACATTTATGAGATCATAAAAACCTGCTAGTTTTCAAAATGCTTTTTTTTCATATAACGAGAACTGTCTGCGCAAGTGTTGAGAATATCAGGCTTCATAAGCATCACGGACCCAAAGTAAACTGTTAATTTCTTGCAAAGTAAATTTGAGCTTGATTTTAACTGAGCCGATAAAGCCACAGTCCACAATAAAAATAAACATTTTGTGATTTTTTTAAACATTTTATACCAGAACTCAAATTCATTTTCTGATCCTTTTAAAAACAAAACTCGAAAAATTCACTCACCAATTATAATTGACGTACGTCGTGGGGACCAGTCCCTAGCGGTTTTTGAACCCAAGTATACGGGAACTGAACCGAGATGAAACGCGCGGAATAATTTTTCAGTGACGTAATCGTCACAAATAGCGTTTTCAAACGCAAGATGAAACTTGTACTTAGCTGTAACAACAGTGCAAACAATTGCATCGACACACAATGGAAAAATAAAAGTAAACAAAACAAAATGTATGTAAGTAAGATTTTAAAACATCCTTATAAAGAGTTCAAACTAAAATCCACCAAATTTTATTGGGTTTCTAACCAGGGCCGGGGAGCCGGAGCTGGAGCCATCAAAATTTTTGCTGGCTCCAACTCCTAGCAATATACTTTTTTACATTTGAAAGTCACTTAATTAATTCGTGGATCTAAATGTGCATTAAGGTAATGTAAAGGGCGTGTTTGTGCTTGAGTCATTTGCTTAAGTTGAGTAGCATGGAGTTTGAGATGGGTGCTCAATGGTAGGACACTGCCTTTGTCATGTAGGCGTTTGAGTGTTTGTCTCTTGTGCAGTTAGTCGCAATACGCAAAGTTGTATTCTGAAGGTTTGCAGTTTCTTGATGTTGTTGTTTGATATGATAGGGCTCCACATGGAGTATACATATTTCAAAATGGGCGAATGAGAGCTTTGAATGTAGAGATGATTAGTTCTTTTTGTTTACCCCATTTGGTTGAAACGAGTGTTTAAGAACGATAAGCGCTTGTTTTGCTTTAATGACGGTGAGATTTATGTGTTGTGAAAATGTTAATTTTGGGTCGAAAATAATTCCAAGAGTTTTGCTGCTGGTAGTGTTCGATTGTTTAATTTAAGTGATAGAGCTGTGCCATAATCATCTGGATCTGGTATAAAACATGTAAGACTTTGTAAAGATAAGGTTGAATGAGTTGTTGGGCCTTAAATGGTGATTAATGTGATATGAAGTGATTTGTTATGTCATCGACTTATGCTGAGAATTGTATAACTTTTGGGGGGAGGGTAATCTCAGAGATGTAAATTTTAATTTTTTTTTTTTTTAATTTTTATCTCTATATTTATCCTCCTGACTCGCAGGAAAGCGACGGAGGCGCTATACATAGGGTAAGCAATTACCCCGACCTGCTTCCGGAGATGCCAAGATATTGCTGTCTGCTAGTAATTTAGTAGAGATATAACTCTAATTTAGAACTGCTTGTCAAGACCACCAAGCAGGAGAAAGCGCCGTAAAGTATCTTTCCAAGGACACAACAGAATGGCGCAAGTGGGTTTTGAACCCAGACCATGTTGATCATCAGTCCGGTGCTTTAACCACTCGACCACGCTGCCGACTCGAATTTTAAATAATATTGGAGACCGAACTCCACATTGTGGTTTTCCAAATGTGATCTATTTGAATTTTGAGTGTGCCATTGTATTGAGTGCATGCTTGTTGTCCTTTAAATGCAGTTAACTATGAACTTGATGATGATGATGTTTGGAATATTTGTTAGTATACGTTTCTGTATGTTCACCGTATCAAACGGCTTCCTCATGTTCAAAGCTACTGCTACAGTGTTCCCTTGGATTGTGTAAGCCTTCTGTGATTTGGTGGCAGATAATGTGCAAAGTAGGATATGTCGACTGTTTATATTTAAATCCATATTGATGTGTAAAAACTAGAACGTTTTTTGTGATATATGGTAATAGTGGTTTTTCTGGTGTTTCGGCAAAGAGTGATATGAATTGGTAGTTTGTGCCAATGCTGTTTTCCTTGTTTGGTTTTAAAATAAAAATAGTTGTGGCACCTTTCCAAAAATGTGATATTTGGTCAGTGTTGAGGGCAGTGTCGTATATGTTTGTGAGGTATTTGATGGCAAGTGACTGTAGTTGCTTCAGGTGTCTGATGTTTATGCAATTAGGTCCAATAGAGTTGTTGTTGGTATTAGCTAATCTTACTTGAGTAGCGGTAAATAATGTTTCTTCAGTGGGAAGGTTTTTGATTTTATGGTCTAGTGTCTGTCAATTTTGTCTGTGCTGTAAGTGACGTTCGTGAATTGCTTAATAAAAACTTTTTCTTTGTTCATGTAAGATGACTTTTTCAGTTCTAAAGCTGATGCTTCTGTTCTGTTGTGTAGGTGGTTTTTGTTGGATAGCTTTGCTATAGTGCACACTGAAAGTCAGATTGTGTTTGTGATCAATTTTGTTAAGATGCTGCTTTCGGGTGTTTGTTTTGTGTTCATGTATTTGCTTGTTTATGTGATTGTTAAAGCAATGATTTGGGGGTCTGATCTGTTTTTTTTTGCAAATATGATTACGTTGCTAAATGAGCTTGCAGATATACTCGTACATGGGCAAGTGAGTGCAATTTGTGCTGTTTTGATTCTCTTTAAGGATGAAGAGTCTGTTGGCATCCAGTATTGCCTCGACAAGATGTTTGTTTGCCTTACAGACGCCTATTTAGCATTTGTGGCATAAAATCTGTAGAAGATTTAATCATGAACATAATGTCTAAATGATGTCCAATTAATTTTTGGTGGTTTGCTATTGTTTTAATGAAGTAAGATGAAGTTGCTTGGTCCTGTGATGCATACAGAAGGTGGTGAATAACATAAAATGATCTGATGTGAGAAGGGGATGATCTTCCAGCTAGGGCAATCATGCAAGTCTGCCAAAGTTGTAATGTCTGATGAGGTACACTGTGGTGTTTGATTGGGTAATAGACGTGTTGAGTGTTTGTGTTCAACCTGACGTGATTGGAGTTATTCCATTAGTTCTCCTCTATGGTCTTTGGAGGGCGAGTACAATAATGGCAAAGTGAGCATTGAAATATGCGTTGATGATTGTGTTTGGAAGATTTGTTTAGTATGTGAATGTGGTGGATATAATCTAGTCTTCTTTTGTTTGGGATATAATTGATGCCAGTGGCGCAACCAGAAATTATCAAAGGGGAATGGCAACTAAAGTAGAAAAAACTTTTTTTAGACATTCAATTTTTGCAAAGCTAAAAATTCCATTCTTCCGTTCTCCGTCGTAGTGATCTCTAAAAAAAATTATATTTCGTCTCCGAAATCGCTATTTTGTCCCGAAATCGAGGCAATCTCTAAAAAAAAAAAAAAAAAAAAAGAAAAAAAAAGTCTTCACTTCGCTTTCGTTTCCGAATTCGCTATTTTCTCCAGAAATCGAGGCGATCTAAAAAAAACAAAGACCTTCACTTCGATTTCGTCTCCGAATTCGCTATTTTCTCCAGAAATCGGGGCGATCTAAAAAAAACAAAGATCTTCACTTCGATTTCGTCTCCGAATTCGCTATTTTCTCCCGAAATCGAGGCGATCTAAAAAAAACAAAGATCTTCACTTCGATTTCGTCTCCGAATTCGCTATTTTGTCCCGAAATCGTGGTTCGATAAAGATTGTAAAGGGGGATTGGCATGTCATCCTAGTCGTAAAACGGTCCATTGTCTTTAGTTTGCTTTTCATTTAATAGGTATTGCAAAGAGGGATGGCATGCCGTCCAAACATCCCCCCTAGTTGCGCACCTGATTGATGCTATAAATATCTGTGATATATGGTAATATCTATATATCATATAGGTTACAGCCTACATAATATATAGGATAGAACTCTACTCATAAGACCTTTGGGTAATATTTAGGTTTTGGATAATACATAATTGATCTTTGAGTTGTAGCAAAGTGCAAGTTAGTATATTTTCGATGATCGATATATCATTTAGTTATCCTTTATTGGCCAATATTTACTAATGCATTATCAAGTTGGAGCCGGAGCCAGAACCGGAGCTGAGCTAGAGTTAGGCATTGGCTCTGGAGCTAAAGCCAAAACTGCAGTTTACAAATACAATTTGCTCCAGAGCCGGAACCTAACCTAAATTAGGCTGGCTCTCAGCCCTGTTTCTAATAAACCTTGTAAGAGGGAATTACCTAATAATTTAAAAAGGGCTTCATCATTCATCCTTGAAGTGTTCATCAAAGAAAGATCATCGAAGTCTTTGTTATGTAAGCATCCACCATATGAATCAACACCAATGTTCTCCATTAATCGCCGCACATATCGATCTCTATCTGATGGCACACCGCAGTGCGACTGAAGATACACCAATGGCGCTAATCCTTCTTTTCTGTGCCTAAATCATTTGTTTAATTAAAAATTCCACAATAAAACAATAAAAATTTAAAACTTAGCCTATGAACAATTAAAGTTAGAAGAAACTAACACCGCAAAGCAAAATTAATGTTCATTTCATACTTTTACAAGCAAAAATATTTCACCATAAGTCTGTTAGGTACATAGGCATACTAGGGCCAAAAAACTCGCTAAGTTTACGGTACTAAATGACGTCGTGTTTCTTGACATTAAAAATCTTGAAATTTTAGCTTTATGATTATTTCATTTATGCATGCTTTCCATTTACTGGTCTACAGAATTTTTTTTTTTTTCTTTTTTATAGCATGGACTGTAGAAACTATTTTAGATTAGTATTTGGTTGCTGAACCCAAATCTGATTTCAGATTTGCTCCATCACATCACATTTTTGTGCTATAAGTATAGCCCATTCGCATAAGTTTCAAGAAAGGATTACTCTTCTACACAGTACTGTACTTTTGTGGTGGGGATGTGAGACTTTTTATGAAATTTGCACTTTCAAAAAAGATAGTATAACTTGGAGATATGAGAGGTTTATAGCTGATATGCAAATCTTAAAGGCTTTAAATATGTTCATGCTTAAGTATAGGTGTGTATTTATAAGCCATACTAATATATATTGAAATATATAAAGTAGAAATGACATTTTTTTTCTTGACTTAGCAAAGCGCAAAAAGTTTTTCAAATTAGTGAAGCGCAGCGCAACTACCGCAATGTGTTGTTTAAATCATGTTAGGTGTTCGAATGGCACTATAAACAAAGTCAAGTTTGAATGGCACTAAAAACAATTTGTTTTCTGAACAGCGTAGCGCTCTTAAGTAGAAACATGTAAGTTTGGAAATTCCACTACTCTGCTACCATTACACTTACTTATTTAAATGGAGCAAATGTCTAACGATTAATTTTTAATCCTTCACCACAAGCATTTTGAGTAGCTTTACTTGTATTTAGCTTTTTTTGACACAGTATATCCGATTCATCAACGACGTGAACAGTCTTTTTTTAAAACTGTAATTATAATTTTTTAACTTCCTCACTTGCTGAACACGTTTTTTAGAACAATTTAATTATAGGGTTTGCCGATCAAAGTGACACATTTACCAATTGAAGTGAGATATACACCATTGAAATGAGATATACACGGGTGTATATCTAACTTTGATCCGCAAATGTCCCACTTTAATTGGCAAACTCTATAATTCAATTTTTTACTTAACATGTTTCTCTCAGACAAGGTTGAATTGTGACATTTCAGTTCACGTAACATGTACGATGAAATGGCCTGTAATAAAGTTCGCCATGGGTCACCTACATTAAAAAACTACTAAAAGAACATTGTGCTTCTGCTAAATAAGAGATATAAAGTGCAATTAATTTGTTTAATCCTTAATGCACAGCGCAATAAAGAACAAGGGGTCTTTTTATTTCTCAGTATACACCGCAATAAAGCACAAGCGGTCTTTTTATTTCTCGGTATGCAGTGCAATAAAGTGCAATTAAAAATTTTCTTACCATCAGGCAGCGCAATAAGACACAACGCTTTGCAAAAAAAAATTATATCCCTTTTTTTCTCCATTATATTTTCAAGTCCTTTTTTTCCCACAGATCTCACTCTCTGGTTTTCTACCTACATGAACAAGTCCATAAATTTCCCCACAAAGGCAGAAAAAGGACTTGTTTCCAAAAAAGTATGAAAGCACAGCACAACTTCTGCAATTGCACAAGTTGCAAAGTTAAGCTTTGTGCTTCAAGTTGCGCTCTGCCCATCTCTGATGTGAAAGCAACATTTTTATAAGGATACACAAAACTATTTGACACTAAAAAAAATACCTATTGATTAAGACTGTCATATGGATTTTTTTGCGGGGTTAGGATTGTAGATATGAGGGCTCCCACAGGCAGCAAACACCCTGGTAATATTATTGCTTTTACACTTTTTCTTTTCTTTGTCTACAGAGTTGTATTTCTAATTCTTATAATTGGTGATCTAATAATGGCCTCAACATTGCAAACAAATTGCTCAAACGATCCAGATATATTTGGTTATATCTGTGAAAACTTTACCTTGAAAACTTTGAAGTGTAACATCACCATCTGAGTGTGTATCTGGTATACTTTAAAGTACCACTTGGAGACTAGGACAAGAGTTGAGCTCCACATGAAGTGTGCAAGACCTGTGTTGAGACTTTGTAATCATGGTCTCAAGGAAGGAATGGTAGACTTAAGTTTGGTATCCCCATGGTTTAAAGAGAACCACTAATCATTCAGATGACTGCTATTTCTGCCTTGTCAATGAAAAAGGTTTCAATAAGAAAAACAAACAGCATATGCAATACCCAAGTATCCCTTCAGCCGTTCGACCAATTGCACTCAGCAAAGAAATACTTGTGCCTAAATTTATTGAGCTTCCAAACATTCAGGACAGATATCTCAGTTCAACTTCTTAATCTTATGAAGAGGAAATAACAGATATTTTTCAGCCATCTGATGAAAACTGTGAAAAATCATCTTTATTTACCCAGTCTGAGTTCAATGATCTGGTTAGGATCTATATCTGCCAAAAAAATCTGCTGAATTGTTGGCTTCCAGATTGCAACAGAAACGAATGTTGAAACCTGGTATGAGTGTCTCATTTTATCACAACAGGAAAGCAGAACTGTATAGATACTTTCATTCAGATGGCTAGCTTGTTTATTGTGCTGATGTAAAAGGGCTACAACACTCTATAGGACTACCAGCTTATGATTTAAGGGTTTGGAAGCTTCTTATCAGTGTTCTGCTACACAATGGAAAATGTATGGCTCAGTCCCAATAGGTCGTTCATAAAAGTTAAACAAGAATATAATAACATCAAGATTGTTCTGGTCATCAAAATCTCTATTTTCGTCCCAAAAACATAGTAATCCTAAATTTTTGTTTTAGAGATCACCATGATTGAAAGCAAAGAGAAACATTATTTGCTTAAGGCTATTGCAAGTCACACAAAAGGTTATGGCGAGCTGCATGCAGTTTGCAGGTTGTAGTTTGCCCAGCCTGCTTTAGTTGATAGGAACAAAACTGTCTTTCCTCTTCAGCACATAAAACTTGGAATAATGAATCAGTTTGTAAAAGCTCTTGATCACAATGGAGAATGCTTCAGCCATATATGTTCAACATTTCCCAGTCTTAGTGATGAGAAGAAAAAGGATGAAATATTCAATGGACCTTTATCACAACAATAATTGAAGTAGAGGCAAGGACTTGGACTGCATTTTCTAATATGGTGCAGAATTTTCTACGAAACAAGAAAGCAGACAACTACGAAGAGATTTTTCGAAAATCTACTTGTGAGTTTGAGAGATCTTGGTTGTAGAATGAGGATCAAGATTCAAAATTTACATAGTCACTTGGAAAAGTTTGTAGCAAACCTTGAGGTGTAAGTAAGAAAAAGGGGAGAGCTATCATAATCCATAATAAAATGTGATCAAGGCCAATGGGGCTTGAACATGAAGGCAAATTATTGTTGGAGTTTGATGAGAGACAACCCAGAAGCTGTTTATCAGAGATTAATTAAGTAATCAAAGTTTAAACAGATGACATTTCCCATTGATATGTGCACCATTTCAATTTTTGTATTTAAATTTTCTTTCAATTGATTACATTGAATGTACATAAATCTTTATATAAATAATAATTAATTAGAGATAGAATATTGAAAATATAGTATGAAAAAAATTGCTTTTTTATGTTAAAATCTTTGATCATATTAACAAATAAGCTGTTTCCATGAATAAATCAAAAATAGTATATCTCAAAAATGTTATGTGATAGAGAAAAACTGAGTTTATAATTGAATTCAGCAACACAAATTTAGTTAAGACTAGCTTTAAAACCTTTTACCAGAAAAATAATATTGACCAGTAATCACTATTTGGTTTGTTAAACCTTTTAAAAATAAAAAGAAAATACAGGCAAAACCAATAGCATTTACAATTATCTATTTCAGAAATACAAGAATTTTATTGTCAGCAGCATACAATCTCGCCTTGGCTGGACTTAGAAGGTACCACAAAAGTTTAATTCTTTTAGGCTATTTATTAGGGATGTGCCGAAGCCAAAATTTTGCCAAAGCCATTTTTTATTTTGTTACCATAAAGAGCCACATGATTCACATGGACACACAAGGTATTCATGTTGTTCTCTAAAAAAAAAGGTCTTTATTTGAAATCAGTCTCAAGTCTTTCTGATTTTGAAAACTTGACACTCGATCTCGTTTGCAAGCTTATCAATGGTTGTTCAATCATAAAATTCGAGAGTGAAATCTTTGCTATCTTCTTGCTGTATGTTTTTTATGACACAAAACCAGCTGCTTTTAACATGCATGGTTTAATCAATGTTTCATTAATTAATGTTGTGAGATTTCTTCTTTACTGCAATCATGTGAGCAATTTCAAATGACGTTTCTTCTATTTCTGCTGACGAAGATTAGCAAAAACACTCACTTTCCAATTTTTTCAGACTGTCTTTTTTGTTTTAAAATAAAGCTAAAGGCTTATCTCTATGGCCAGTTTTTTTTGTCTGAGATGACGCTGAAACGGCTTGGTCTCATTGCATGATTGCTGTGGTTTTCATAGCATATTACACATTTGTCGTCATCGCTGTCGTGATTGTTTGGGATCATCTGCTTGTTCTTCTTTCATCCAATGATGGCAGTGGTGTTCTTGAGCCAGCATCTGATATCTAGGATTGACAGACCATGACATCCTTTTGGTGCCCAGTGTGTAGAGCATGCAAAAATGATGTAGTCTAGAGTTTGTTTATGTGCACCACACTCATAATTACCAGAGGAAGCAAAACCTTATTTATACGAGGATGACCAAAAACGCCCAATGCCAGTTTGCAAGCGGTTGAGTCTTACCTAAGCAGGCCCAGACCAAGAAGCCTGGCAGCAACTCTTCGGATGAAATCATAAAGTTTAGGTGAGCTATTCAAGTACTATATGTTCCATGTAAAGCTTGTCCATTGACCAACACGGATATCTAGTTTAGATGCATTATCTTTAAGTTTCTGTGCAGCAGGTACAAATGGGTGTCCGGATTTTAATCTCTCTTGGTGCTCATATAATGGCCTGACCAAATAATCATGCAAGAGGTGCTTCAAGATTAAAATGCTGCAGTCAGCCAAGAGAAGAGTGGCTCCCAGACAATGAAGTTTAGATGGTTGGATACGGCAAGAATGGGAAGGTTGACTGCTAGAGTGGGATGCAGGCATCCAGTTACAATAATGAAGAACATCGTCACGAGTGTGTACACTGCGACATTAAACTGATGCATATATTCCGCTGTACTGTACAGTAGACTACAGATAAAATGGCTATGCGTAGTCTTTAAACACTAGACCTCCATTAAACTGGTAGTCATCTTCGAAGTGTTATGTGTGAACCTGGGTGGACCTGTCAGTCAAGAGCATTCATGTCACCCAGGTCGTCAATAATCAAGAGTAGTTGAAGCCAGTTCTGCAAAAATAGAAAATTATCTATCATGCATTGTGGTACCACTTGACTATTTACCATGAAATCTATAAAACTATATTTTAATAAACCACTGTAATATTTTCTCTTTTTTCATTCATTTTATATCATTACAGTTATCGAATCAGATTGTACTCAGTTGCTTGTGTCCCCCTGAAAAACCGTTTATGCCCCCATTTAAGTTCAAGAACCTGGGGTGCAAACAAACATGTTTCAAAACTGATGAATAACACATCACAGTAACAATAGCATGTGATTTTGTAATAAGCTTTGTAGTTGATAAAATGAATTATATCAGCTATCAGGTATAAGGATCTTAAAATAATGGAAAATTGCTTGCTGAAGCCAAAGCTTCAGCAAAACTGACCTTTGGCTTTGGCACATCCCTACTATTTATAGAGTTTTAAACAAGTATTGGTTAACACAGTTGACAAAGCCCAATAGGCTGATATAGTGACACTGTCTGATGTTATTGACATTGTCAAGCAATTTTAAGCACAATGATTTAACTTTTTAATTATATATTTAAAAATTACTGTTATCCAAGCAAAGTACCTGTTTTTCTCCTGAATTGAAATGAGTTTTCTAGAAAAGAAATATTCGGGGTTTGGAATATGCTGGGTAGTAAGAGGAAAGTCAGAAGCTCTCTTAAATGTGGCAGTAAAGTTGAAGAGACTAAGAGCTTCTTTGTGAGAAAGCATCTGGTTGTTTTGGGGTGACTCCTCGTGAAAAAGTGCCCACTTAAAACATAGCTTAAGCTGTTTTAATTTTAACTTTATTAAAAAACTTAATAAATTAATTTTTTTACAAATCATGCCAAATTAAAACTTTTTCCATTGCTGTTAATCACATTTCATCAATTGAATAACATAAAAATAATCAACAAATTTGCTACCTAAGAATTATACATATAATATATACAGTAGTTTTATTGATATGCAGTACTGTATATATTATAGAGATTATATATGAAATTCAACAAATTTATCAATTTTCCAAGAATTATGACCACACATTTGCTACTTTCTGGTAAAATTATTAAAAACATATGACTTAAACCCAATTTAAAAATCTTTTTTCTTTATGATGGCAGCCACAAAATTTCATTTTTGACATCATAATACATATAAATTTTCAGTTTGAAATTCACACCATGAGTGTAAACTTACCTTTAGAAGATAGAAAACATAAACTATTTACCAAGTGATTGCTTTTTCGAGGTAAGGGTGATTCATAAGCTTGAAAGTCAGTTCCATAATTAATAACAGTGAGCAAACGATCTGTGGTGTCATGAATTACATTTCGATCACGAGTTGCTAAACAAGTCACTTCACTTCGAGGGCAGTTGATAACATGCAAGGCATTTCTATCATCTAAACAAACAGAGTTATAAGCCTGATTTTCCAGTTGTATTTTTTTTACAAATCATTGGGTAAAAGTACATGAGATAAATTAAGAATCACAAATTTTAATGATTGAATACATTTAAATTTTCAAATAAAGTCTACAAAATACATATATCAAAGTAAGTAATTCTGAGAAATGTATAAATTTTCCTAATCAAGCACTAAAATTTTAAACAGTTATTTGAATTTCTTAGTATGCAATCAAAGAAAATAATATAGACAAAATGATGACAACAAAACTGGCATATCTAAAAATCAAATTGCACCACGATTTAAAATGTTTCTTAAATTTCAGGTAGGTCTAATAGTCTTAAAATCGAAACATTTTAAAACAGATAAAGTTTCTAACATTTCTAACCTGAACAGCACAAATTCACTTGTAATGACAAAGTAACTATGTTAAAAAGAGTTAGATATGATAGAAAAATTAAATGTATTGCGCATAGTTTACCATTGTTTAAAGAGCTGTTTTTAACTGCATGCATTAATCATATAAGAAAAAGACACACATTATTTAAACTATGTTCAATTAAGAAACATTACTGTTACTAACTGACAATTAATATTAACAGTTAAGAAAGCATAAAATATTAAATTTATTAATCTTTAAAAATCAAGCACTATAAACACAATTGTAGTATTGTTTTATTTCACACTAAGCTGTCCAAAACATAAGGTTTTGCTAAATAAAATAAAAAAGCACAACAATACATAAAAATGTTTATAAAATTATAGCACAATAAAAAATTGTTAAAGTGTACCTGCATCATCAACATGTGGGAATAAATTTTTAGACCACCACAATATAACAGGAGTATCTGGAGATAATGCTTTACCACTTTGTTTTAAAAGACACACAATACAAAGGAAAGACAGAAAACCTATCTGAGCAATTACAAATGTGGTCAAACAGTATATAAAGCATAATATCATCAGTCATTCAGCATCACTTCAAAATTTTGAAGCATTGTTTTGAAGCAAAACAATATATTAACATTGCTGGACTTCTTTTCACTACATTTATTTTAAACAGATAGACAGGCTGCTTTTTTTAATTTGAAAGAAAACACTATTATAGCTCAGTCTTGGTACTAAAACAACAATTTTTTAACACTGAATAAATCTGAACATTACCTAACAATTATAAAGCTAGTTTAATCCAAAAAGACAATGGTAACAAGTTGTTTGATAATGATTTGATACTTCTCATAATAAAATTTAAATGATATGAATAAAGTTAAAATAAAAATTATTTTTATCCCCAGTCAAAGCATTTATCTTTTGGGTCTTCGAGAAGTCACTGTAAACAATTTTTTTTGGTGAAACTAACCCATAATCCCCTTTTCAGCACCAGTGTAAAATATAGAAACCAAGAAAAAAAGGATCTCTCAAGAAGCAATAGTAACTGCAGGCAGATTGGTTCTCATTCACTATTTGCCCAATACAGTTTTTTAATTACAAAATTTTGGTAAATCTCCAAAGCTTGCAAGGTTAGTAAAAGCAAACAGTAAATGAGACCCAAAGTTTTTTCAGAAGCAATAAAAAGTTATTACTAGTAATATAATAAGCAAGCTTCACCAAAAAAAATTGTTTACAGTGACTTTTTGAAGAGATCCAAAGATTGGTCCTGATATTTTTATTTAATCAATGCAAAAAACAATTTATAGCATAAAGTCTAGTCTAGACAGCAATATTTCATTTAAATGATTGATTAATTTGTCTAAACAAGTCCAAAAATAATAAAATAATAATTACTGGTAAGTGTTACTTATTCTGTTATTTTAGTTCTCATTCATTATTAGCCAAGTTTAATTGATTACCTCAAAATTTTGGAAAATCCCAAAGCCTGCTAGGTCAACAACGGTTAACAGTGAACGAGACCCGACAAAATATTAGTATTCGCACATTATAAATCTACACAATACATAAAAAAACAATCGACTTACCAGAAAAAGTTGTGCTGCCGATCTTAAAGCATATGAAAACATATTGAAAAGTAATACCTTTATTAAATAAGCCTTAAGAATATTGTCAGGTGAAAGTAAAATAAAAATAAATAGTTAAAACTTAATTGAAACAGATTGCTTAGAGTGGTATAGGTAAAATCGAGTATGGGGGCCAATTTTTTCAATATTTATTTGTTGCATCTTGATCTAACTAAGCATGAAGTAATGGATATTACATCAGCATTGTAGAGCGCTTTCAAATTTGTGCATTGAAGCGGAAAGAGAAAAACAAACTAATAAGTTACTACCAGTAACAGTACAGTACAAATTTTGTTAAAAGTTTCTGGTAAAATCATACCTACATTCATTGCTTTTACAGAAACTTATATCAGGGATTACTAGCAGTGTTTTAACAATTTCGTAAGTATATGTGTAGCAGGGTTGCGGAGTCGGAAGATTAAGATCCGACTCACTCCGACTCCGACTCCAATCCGACTCCTAAAATTTCTGAAATGCCTACTCCGACTCCGACTCCCGACTCCGACTCCCTAATATGGGCAAAGTATTTATCTTAAATTAGATTTAACCAATGACATATCGTTGATATAATTAATAACTGTAGAATTTATTGACAATGAAAATTTAAAAGCAAAAGTTTATAAAAAAAAAGAAACAAAATACCATATGTAAAAGAATAAAAAATATAAACCCACAATTATAGACTACAAGAAAAACAATAAAATGCGACCAATTTTAAAATTTTTCTAAATCATCCACTGCATATAAAGAAACTCCAGAAAAAATGTTGCCACTTCCATACCAATAATAAGCTCATCCTCATTTCTTTCAAATAAACTTCGGCCATTAGTTTGATGGCATGGATTCCATCTTCTTGACAGTAGTTCATGGTTATTTATTGATAGTAAAAATATATATGTGAATTTTGTCGGATTTTGTAAACAAAATAAAAGGGGGTCTGTAGTTTCTATCTCGTGAATATTTCAATTATTGTAATTTTGTACGAGACTGAACACGCAGGCTCCCTGCCGTTTATTGACATTCATATTAGGAGGTTATTAAAAAATTCACCTTGGTTCTAAACTTTTGGTTAATATTTTTTTGAAAGAATAGACCAAGAAAAGTAAGTTTTCATTTTAAAAATTTCAATTTAATAATTTGCTCGTAAAAACAAAATTTCTTCTGTGAGTTTCTTCTTTATTGCAGCCTTTTGATCTGTTCTGATGAGCCTTAGTGATGAAAACAGACGTTTAACTCTCGCTTGTCTTGGAGGAAGTATATACTTATTTGAAGACACGTCAAAACTAAAAAATGGGGGGCATTTTGGAGGCTGAAATGAATTAATGGCATTTAAATTAATTTTAATGCGAAAATTCGCTTTGTCATACGAGCAAATTGAGGTACGTGCTCGGTCACGGAACGAACTAAACTCGTATGTCAAGGTGCCACGTACTACAGGAAGAGGCTGCTTAGGGTAGTAATTGATTATTCACCTGGCATTTGCTTCCTGTCATTGGATTGAAGAAAGGGAAGTAACTAAATCGGTTGCCTGAGCATAACATTACGCAAAATACTATTTGCTGACAATCTAAAATGTAAACTTTTTATGAGTCGCACGCTGTATCGCGTGATACGCAGCAAGGTTCTCTTAAAAAGATTATTGCACTCCACTCCACTGCCGCACGCGGCTGTGTAAGTTGCCCGGTTAACATTACTAATATGTAAAGAAATTGGACATGAGGAGTCGGATTCGGATAAAATATTCCGAATCCGACTCCTTCCTAAAACTTCCGACTCCGACTCCGCAGGCCTGGTGTGTAGGTCAATCCTTGGTTAATTCTCATTTGATTTGATTGTCAAATTTATCTGCATAAGGTGAGCCAATGCTTGTAGGTCTGTAGGATATCGATAAAAATCACTGTTCCGTTCTTAAAAATTGCCCCATTATGTATATTTACAATCTCCTGAACAATCTCTTTAATTTCGTTTTGGTCCGGCTCAAATAGCCGAAGAAATAACGTTTCTATAAGCATTTTAAATATTTTACATTTATTTACAAGAAAATGGCAACACTGCTTAATTTCGTAATTCTTAAAGAAAAATCCAGAACATTCGCTTGACCTGTTAACCATTGTGACATGTGTGACATAATAATGGTTATTTCTGATTGGCTTGATCTTAGTAAGTTTCAGAACATTCGACCAACTTATGACCGATTGATATAAATAAGGCTCGCTCGGAACCGTGATTATTATTCATTTTAATAACTCGATATTAGAAATTTGTTAGCTGTGTGAAGACGAAGAAAGCAAATTGTTCCGATGATAAAAAGTTTTTGAAATTTTGTAGCAAATTTATTCGGTAACTTAGTAGGTTATTTAATCGTCTACCTTTTTGGCGCCTGTAAAGAAGGCCTCGCCGATAACACAATCTCGGTGTCTACTAAACGATAAAATTCTTAATCTTCTTGCTGGATCTGACCTTCGAACCAGCGACAGCAAAAAATATCTTCTAGCTAAATCACAGCTCAGACTACCACAATATCTTCTTTATTAATAAATTATGCTCCAATCCACTTAGGAGCCCGAATAGTATAAATCAACAGTAAATACAGGTTCAGCAGCTTAATTCTTCAATAATCACGTAGACAACCAAAGACTTGCCACCAAAAAACTATGAATTTACACAGCTAACAATTTTCCAATTTTAAGTTACCACAACGAATTATCGAATCATCGAATCATAATACTGCTTTCCAGCGAGTCTTATTTACACCAGTCGGTAAGGTTTCTCAATTGTTCTGAAATTTACTCAAATCAAAAACAACTATTACGTCATAGTCAAAACAGGTCAAGCGAATAGTTCTGGAAGTTACTTCAAGGTTTGTGAAATTAAGCAGTGTTGCCATTTTCTTATAAATAAATGTAAAATATTTAAATTACTTATAAAACCGTTATTTCTTAAGCTATTTGAGCCGGACCAAAGCGAAATCAAAGAGATTTTTTATGAGATTGTGAATCTACATAATGTGGGAGATTTTTAGGAACGGAACACAAATATATCAAGAAACTTGGGCACAAGAGGCAACTAAACAAGTTGCTACTAAAATTAAAACAGTACCAGTACATAGAGCATTTCTTAACAAAAAAGGCGAAAAATGTATTGTTCTTCCAACTGAAGAAAACAGAAAAGCTGCAGTTGCAGCTCTAAAAGCAGACTTTTATTTTATTTATTTGAGTCAGACACAAGGTCCATAGGAAAAAAAAAAAACACTCGCAATAACAACAAAAAAAAAAGAAAACAAGCAGGAAAGAAAAATAGAACATTTGAATTAAATCAACAATTCAAGACAATGTTTATAATAGTCACTCTGGTAGAAGAAATTGCTATACACCGTATAGTTAACATATATTACTAGAAAGGCAGCACCGTTCTATAAATTGATAAATAAGTTTTCTCTGTAGTGCATCGAAAGTGGGAATATTTGCTTTTACTTGTAGTTCTCTTGCACTAACATTACGCTTGAGCCCATGAATTAACCGAAAGGAATCATTGTATGCAACTGTCACAAACCTTGTTCGGGAATCCCAAGGACCAGTTGAGCTAGGTAACCCGAATACCTGCGCTGAAACAAAGCTGTGTCTAAATTTTATTTTATTCCGGCTCAAGAAGTAGTTTTGCTATGAGCCTGACGGTTTATACAGTTGGTTAACGAAAGCTCGGATTGATTTCGTTGAAGATTCTTTTTCACAACAAACAGAGACCCTTGTCTCTAATAAAAAAACAGATGTATTACAAAAATATCACGTCCGACGAAACTTCTATTCCACGCTTTGCCAAACTGCAAAGCGAAATCAACACTATAACTCGACTCAATCAACAGAAATAATTCTACCTCTGTAGAACAAAACTGCCAACCACTGGCACAAAATAAATTTAACAATTGTCCGCCGACACAAAATCTAACGGTCCACCTCCTGTGGCCAAACAAAATCACCTTCGCTGGAGCCGCCACTCGAGTCGCTTCAAATTACCTCACAACGATAATAATCATTTCTCGCTACGCATCGGCTTTATATAGAAAACAAAATCACGTGACGTAAACCTTCTCGTAATTTCGAGATTCAGCCAGAAACCCCTGGAGAGATTGTTACGCGAAACAAGTGGCATATACGCGAACCTTCCAGTACAATGACGTTAGTCAAAAACATATTACGTCAATACAAAGAGAAAAAAAAGAGAAAAAGATACATGTATCGAGCCATAGAACAAATTGGACGTATATCGCAAACAACGCTCAAACAGCCGCATTTATTCTCTTATAATAAAACTACAAATTGCTTTCAACGGAGATACACTACATCGTTATGATTAAAATTATGAATGAAGTGTGACAGCAACTCCTAAGTGATTTAATGAAGAGCATAGATATTTAGACCATAAATGACTAGCATAAAACGAAGTACAGTGATAATTGAATAGTATATTTTTTATAGTACGGGAACATTTTGAAAAAGTTGCTTTTAGTTGATATGATTTTCCATATAAATAACAAACTTGCCGACAAATATCATCATCATCC
Source organism: Diplosoma virens (assembly GCA_963680785.1). Taxonomy (NCBI): domain Eukaryota; kingdom Metazoa; phylum Chordata; class Ascidiacea; order Aplousobranchia; family Didemnidae; genus Diplosoma; species Diplosoma virens. Next base: position 55,533,216 of record OY796881.1, on the reverse strand, counting down.
TTAAGATTATTATTAAGAAAAACACCCAGATATTTTACATTATTTTTAAATTTTACTACATTGTTGCAAAGAAAGACTTTTGGAACATTTGAAATCGAAAGATATTTAGGCAAAAATAATACACCAATTGATTTACTACAATTAAATGTAATATCATGTTCAACGGTGTAGTTACTACACACATTTAGTAAATCTTGTAGACCATCTAAACTAGGAGAAACGCAATATAAATCATTAGCATAAATAATATGATTAAGTCGCGAGTTGCCAAGAAAGCAACCAGCTTTTACACAGTTTAATTTTACTTATAAGTCATCAATATATCAGGCAAACAGGTATGGACTAAGCACACCACCCTGTCTAACACCATTTGATACAGAAAAAGGACTAGATAAACAGTTACCCTATTTTACTTTCATATTTTGTTTACTATACCAATAGTATAAAATTCTAACAAAACAAGTAGGCATATTTTTCTCTATTAGTTTTTTAAATAACATATAATGGTTAACCCGATCAAAAGCCTTTGAAGCATCTAAAAAAGCACAATACACTGGGCTACCTTGTTTATGATACGATGATATTAATTGTTTTAAAGTGAATACACACATATCACTTGAAACTTTAGCTTTAAAACCAAATTGATTAACACACGTTTTAAAAACCTTAGAGCAGATATCAAGTATAATATGTTCAAACAATTTAGATAAGATGGTAGCTATAGCAATAAGACGAAAGTTGTTAGCATCATTAATATTTCCATTAATATTCTTAAGAGTTGGAATTATAACAGTATCAAGACAATTAGAGGGAATGTATCCATGCTTTAAACACATATTATAGTATAAACTCAAATAAACATTTATGATTGAGTCACAAAAACGAAGATGTTCAGCTGACAATTTATCAACAGCAACAGCTTTGTTTAGCGGTAGTTTTACAAGAAGTGAGCGCACTAGCTTTATGCTACAGTAAAATTTGTTTATGTTTTTGTATTGTGCACCATCACAAAGATGATCAAGAACAGCTTTTATGGCATTGTGATTGTGAAGAATTTAGTAGCTGGCTATATTGACTTCTCCACATTTCAGTTATGGATATGGGAGTGGAATTACCCTCTATTTCAGTAGGAACAAGTTTCTTTTTACCAACTGATTTAACTTTTGACCAAAATTGCTTTTTTGATCTGTCATTCTGTAAAGCTGTGGCAAGGTAATCAGCTTTACATTGCTCATTTCTCTTTTTGCATTCTTTCAAAGCTGTTTTGAAAATCCTACGCTCTTCTTTCATATTACTATAACTTTAAGGTGACCACAAACATTAAAATCACTGAAAAGAAAATATTACCTAAAATTAAGATTCATAATCTTAATCAGCATAATTTTAATGACAAAAATGATTTTAAAAAAAGCAATTCTTGAAAATTATAACAAATTAAGAAAATGTCTTGAAAATAGCAAAAAAAGTATTTTTGATGTTCTGTTTTTGGCTAAAAACAAAGATGAAAAACCAATTTATGCTATTGTTGAAGTTTCTCCAGATATAAAAAATGTTGTTTCAAAAAATATAAGACTTTATATTAATATGAGATCCCAACAACGACATACATACCACGATGAGAAACTCTTTTCTCTCAGTTTGTTTCTTTATTAAGAGAACGCCGACAGGAGCGTCGGCACTCGTACGCTTGACTGCATGCTCCTTTGGACGACTGCGTCGTCAAAAAATACATTGATTTATATATTGAACTACATAAATGTTTGGTTTGTTTTTGCAAAAGCGTGAACAAAAATTGGTCAGATTGTTAATGATGCAATTGTTGAAAATAACAAACTTTTTAAATGAAATCGTAAGGCGTGATAGAGTGTAAGTTTTTATTCAATTTTAGCTTAATAAATTAATAGTTATGCCAAGTTAGTGAAATTAAATTGAACTACATAAAAGTTTGTTTTGTTTTCGCAAAAGCGTGAACAAAAATTGGTCAGATTGTTGATGTAGCTAATTTTGAAAAATAACAAACTTTATAAATTAAATTATAAGATATGATAGAGAGTAAGTTTTGAATAAATTTTAGAATAAAAACTATAGCCAATATATAAGGACGTACGATCACGACCATGAAAAGTTATAAAGAAGCACGACCACGTAAAATTATAAAGAATTTTACGCAGTTGATAATGGAATGAGTAATAATTCCGAAACGTCCTTAATAAACTTTTTTTTATTAAATAATTTTATTTTGTGTATTAGGGGTATGACAAAAATTTTTTTTGGCGAATTTTTTATTCCCCATACTACCATTAGTGGAGTTTTTTCTTGTTTTCCAGGAAAATATAGGTACTAGACCTGAACTCATAAAAAAAGTCACCCTCCTTACTGAAATTTTTGCAAATATTACAATCAAGTGGTCAGTTCCGTAAACAAGCAGATGCCCTTTTTGTGATCTTAGGTTTTCAATTGTTCTGAGAACAGCTGAGGCATTGAAAACAATAACAAATGATCAGGTTAGCTGTTAGTTCATCCCAAATTCTAACATTTCTGACATAACTGCTAGGTTGTTTGCCAAAGCTTCTTAGAAAACAAGACTGATTTGACAAAAATGCCAAAATTTTGCATAGAGTTAAACTGAGATAATATGATGTGCCGTTATATGATTTCTAAAGATTGCTAGGTGATAAGGCAAATCCAGTTGAGTTTCAGGGTGGCCTGTGTGATATGGTAAAGTAGTTTTTTTACTGATGTGTTAAGCCTAATCTTGTCTTTTGCTGTAGGTTTACAAGGTTATCAAATTAAGATCGTTTAACTTCTTCTCTATAAAACTTGAGAGCTGAAATATCGAAGAATGCACCTCCTTCAGATAAGAACAAGAAAACTTGGACTGCAAATTTAATGCAGTTCCAATATGGTAAAACTTCAAGACGGCATACAACTGTGAAGTGTCTCAGTCAAATGAGCAAAATTCCAAAAGAACAACATATCTTAGATAGATACAAAACTTTGGCTTCAGGAGTGAAAAGCAAAAAGAAAAGAACTCAAATTCTAGCAGGTGAAGTAAAGACAACTATGGAAAAACCTGACTTTGCCAATTCAGCAAGGTAAATCAACAGTTGAACGAAAAATTGAGAATGTAATCAAACAGTATGAAAGACATAGCCGAAGACTGGGAAACTATGATTTTACTAAGTTATTTAATGTAACCGATGAGAAAGGAGAATGGTTGTGCCAAGAAGACAGAGAGTTTTACAAACTGCAGATGTCAACGGAAGGTAAAGTAGGCTACTGCAGCAGAAAAGAAGGTAATAAAGCGATTCATCCAAGAAAAATGAAATCATTTAAGCGGAAAGTTACAGAAGTTTCAGTTGCAGAAGAAATCTTCGACGACGATACAGAGGAAATTTCAGAGAGTGAAGAATCTGTGCACGAAGAACAGCTTCCTAGTAGTGATGAAGATTTTGGGAAGCCTTCAACCTCTAAAAAATAAAAAACTGCTTCTGCAATACGTTTAGTGACCACAGCAAAGTTAAGTATAAAGAAAGCCCACAAAGTCTGCAAAATGTTGTCAGAAAGTGGTGTTTCTATACCTACACCCAGTAAAAGTGGTGTCTACAGAGCTGTAATGAGAAAAGGAGAAGAATTAAAAAAGCATTTCGTAGAAAACTTAAGACATGAAAATTGGTGTTTGCACTTTGACGGAAAGACAATACAAAAGAAGGAATACCAGGTAGTAGTTTTGAAGAATGAAAACAAGGAAATCAGGCTTGCGGTTGTTGAATTGGCAAACAGAAAAAGTAAGACAATATTTGATGGGATAAAAGCAATTCTTGATGAGTACGATCTCTGGTCTTCAATAAAAATGATAGTATCTGACACAACTGCGGCAAATACTGGAAAAGGTCTTGGTGCAGTCACACTGCTGCAGAATCACTTTGAACATATTGGACAAGAAAAACCTGTATTCATTGGATGCCAACACCATATTTTAGACACGATATTGAAACATGTACTAAATGATCACTTTGGTGGAACACTAAAGATTAACAGAAGAGTATGCACAACTCAAGCAAGCGTTCAATAACACTGGAAAATTGTTAAAGAAAACTAAATGTGACCGGTGGCGAGATGACATGGCCTTTCTTCATCATTTAATATCATGCTACAAATTCTTCAAAACTTCTCAAACCTTTCCGAAGGTGAATTTTCAATCTCTTCCTGCTCTCATTAATGCAAGGTGGAACTCCAGAGCGATTTATACTTTGCTCGCATTCATTTTGATGCCAGAGTTTTGACAGAAAGCTGAAACAGCATGTGACTTCATCATTGGCTCATGGAGTGATATCTGGTTCTCTGCTCAGTTTTTCAACCCTGCTAACTTTGACCATCTATCAGAAGCTTGCCAAGAGCATCCAAAAGCTTTGAAGTCTCTGAGAAGGTTTTGGTCCAGAGAGCCAACACCATACCAACACAACGATCAAATATCTGTGCAGAGCGAGCAATTAAAGTAATGCAAGACTTGCTCCCACTCTGCACATCCACTGAAAGACTAAATATTAAATTTCTTTTAACAAATACACAGTAGTGAGGTATTAATTTTGCCTATTGTTCATTGTAAACAATAAATCTGCACAATTTTCCAAGGAATCATGAGTTAACTAGACGGCTAACAGTTTTATCAGTTGGAGGGTGAAGTTTTCTTAAGCAAAATCAAAAAGATCCATATTTTCTTGAGTTCTACATGAAAACTCCACAAAATATTATATGGGGACATAGGGTTAAAAATTTGTCATACCCCTATATATATATCCTTAATATAATATTTATATACTTAATATATATCTTTAATATAAAATATAATATATATTCTTAATATAAAATTATTTTAATATAGATAAGTTTATGACGTAAGATTGAGGCAAATAAAAAGTTTAAATCATCTAATTTTCACTACCGTACTTCAGGTGTTACAGCAGTGCTGCTCAACCTTTTTTTGTGGCGACCCAAATGTTAAGCGGAAATCGAGAGTAAAGTTTTGGCGACCCAATATTTTTTTTAGACGTTATTGCCAGCATAATAAGGGAACTAAACTTATGACCTCTGAGGCTGGTCATGCAATTGACATGCAATACTTTGTGGGTAGGACAAAAAATTGTGTGGGGTTCTAAGACGTAGACCAATTTTTGTCCCCAAATCAAGGTCTTTCTTTGAATTCAGTCTCGGATTTCTGATTTTTCGTCCCAAAATCATAGTGTTCTCCAAAAAAAGTCGTCACTTGAATAGTTTCGGATTTCTCATTTTTTGTTCCAAATTTTCGTTCTTTATAAAGTAAAAATTTTGGGTCAACCCTAGGTCGCGACCCAAAAGTAGGTCCGAATTGACATAAAAGAACGAAAATGGTTTAATTGTTACACAACTAGCCTACACTTGTCGGAGACCCAATCAAACTAAACGGCGACCCAGGGGTTGAGAAGCACTGTGTTATAGGGAGAGATTTTTTTTTTAAGAGAATATTTTTGTTTTGGGATGAAAATCAAATAATCCGAGACTAATTAAAAGTTCTTTGAATGAAAACCAAGAAATCGGAAACTGATACAAAGTGAAGACTTTTTTCTTTTAGAGAACACTAGTTTTTAGGGACGATTTTTTTTCTATTAACTAGTGTCCTGGTTTGCCGCTCCCAGAATAAAAAATTGGAGGTTAAACAATCTTTGCTGGAATTTTATGCGACGAGTGCCCAAACACCAAAATTATAGGCTTCCACTTTTTTAAAAACTAAATCGGTTTTTTCACAATAAAATGAAAGTAATTCTACTCAAAAAATACGTAAAAAAAAAACTTCTTTCATCCCAAATAACGCATGCTTAATGCTGGAAAAATTGTGAAATTGCCAATAATGCGTCTCGGTGTGCCAATTGCCGCCCTTGCCCTCCAGCTTGGTATGGCCATGATTATATGTTATGTTATGTTAATTATTTATATGCTATGCTTACATAACCATTTACGTCCATTATACGTCAAAACATTTCAACATTCTGTGGATGTGGGAATAAACTACATCCGGTTGTGAGCTTATCTTCGATATGTTGGGAGGAATGAGTATAACCTATCACAACTTCTTCCAGGTTACTCTTGAGAAAGGTGTAGCACCTATGAGCCTCCCTAAACATGGGTCACTAAAATTTAATTTCTCTCATAATTGACTTTAACTGATAGAATTTCAGGGTGAAAAGTATAAAATTTAAGAGTAATAGAAAGTGAAGACCTTTTTTTTTTAGGGAACGCTACAATTTTGGGACGAAAATCGGTTTAGAACACCATGATATTAGGACTAAAAATTTGAATTTCACAAACAATTTTTTTCTACCCGTAAAATATTGCTTGTCTTGGTCTACAACGCTACGTTCTTAAGACTAAAAATTAGAATCTCACACAGAATTTTTCGTACCCGTAAAATATTGCATGTCTTACTCACTAATTACCCATAAAATACGCAATTGCATGATCAGATTTTGACATGGCAATTGCATGACCAGTCTCAGAAGTCATCGCACGCCACTGTTAACCACATATGTGAATTTTAATATAAATATCTGCTGTGTAGTGGACGAAAAAAATAAGATCTTGCTTGATTGATTGATTGAACCGTTGATTGAACATAGGCAACGTTGGCTAAATAAATTAGTGAGATTTAAATTTTTTTAAATAAATCTAAATGGAATATAATTGATGGGCTATTTGCATCAATCTGAATAACTTCAAAGAATTCGATGATTTATTTGAAAACAAGGAAGAAATAGTGTCACAAACTGGAACCGATTATAATAATTTTTTTTCCAAGTATGAAAATATTTCTTCCGATACCATAAAAATTTGGTGGCGACAAGTCGGTGGCTCACTACAAAATTTAAATAAAACTGCTTTAGATTATTACACAAAAACTTTTAACAATTAACTTTAAATAAATAAATTTAACAAACTTTAAATAAATTAAACCAAAAAAAGATACAGTAATTTAAAAAAAAAGCAAGTTATTTATTTAGTATAATGAGAATGCAGAACAGCTATTTAGACTTAAAGTTTTTATCAAAGTTATTTTTAAAAAATGTATCAAATTATTTTAAATGTAAAAAGATTACAAATGAATTCAATTGAATAAATATAGTCAATTAGCTCATTAACTCTTTGTTTTCATTAAATTTTTTTGTTAATATTTTAGTTTATTAATAAATTCCTCACATTTTATATTTTTTTATTTTTTATTTTATTAATTTATTGAATTATTAATTCAAAAAGTGTATAAAGCTGTTTGGCTAAACTGGATCAGACCGAATTTAGGTTCGTGCATTCAAGCGTTCAACGGGCGATACAAAATCAGGTCACGTGATGTGAGTTTCCAATCATGGAGTGTATGTCATTGATCCCATAGAGTAACTGATTACTATCATCTACAGTGTTATAGATTTCAAAGCTTTGGTCATAAATCTAGCTCATGTTTCTTGGCCAACACTGGTGATTCTATTTGCTTATACTGTGCTGGAAAACATACTTCCAAAACTTGCAATCTAAAAGCCATGCCAGATGAACACAAATGCTCAAATTGCCTCAAGAACACTGTCACAGACTTTGTTTGGGAATTCTAAAGGATTAGTTGAGCCAGGTAACCCGAATACCTGCGCTGAAACAAAGCTGTGTCTAAATTTTATTGTATTCCGGCTCAAGAAGTAGTCTGCCAAGAGCCTGACGGTTTTATACAGCTGGTTTGAACGAAAGCTGGGATTGTTTCGTTGAAAACTCTTTTTCACAAACAAATAGAGACCACTGTCTCTAATAAGAACAAATGTATTTGTTGATAAAGGTCTTTATAACTGTTGTATTTTTTTAGATTTATCTAAAGCTTTCGACACAGTTGATCACCACATTTTGCTTTGCAAACTAAAAAATTATTTTGGTATACGAAGAAAATCTCTTAATCTAATTAAAAGTTATTTGACTAATAGACGGCAATATACAAAAATTTCAAACAATTTCTCCGATGAACTAGAAACTAATTGTGGAGTAGCACAAGGATCCTGTCTAGGTCCATTATTATTTCTTTCATATATAAACGATTTACCACTTGCTTCTCAAATGAATACAACCTTGTACGCTGATGATATATATTTAATGACGTCCGACTTGAATTTAACGTCATTGCAAAATCGAATTAATATCGAATTAAAAAATATTGATTTTTGGTTGAGAAAAAACAAACTATCTTTAAACTTTTCAAAATCAACTTTTCTGTTAATACACAAACAACCTTCCAGAACAATCAAAAGTACTTTTGAAATTAAAATTAATGATATTATGCTAACAAGATCCCCAATAGTCAAATATATGGGACTTTTCATCGATCAAAATTTAAATTGGATACCACACGTTAAAAGTTTATCTTTCCACCTAGCTCGTTACACAGGACTATTTTATAAGTTAAAATTATATACCAATATGGACACTATGAAATTATTGTATCATAGCCTAATAAATAGTAAATTACAATATGGAATAATAGTTTAGGGTGCAACATTTAAAACATATTTATCTGAAGTGAATGTAAGAATTAATCGTATAATTAGAGCTTTAAGCTCAAGTAACTTGTACACTCCCATGTCAAGTCTTTATAAAAAACTAAACTTACTAAAATTAGAAGATCTATATAAAGTAGAACTGGGAAAATTCATGTATCTATATTATAATAAAAAAACACCAAAAATTTTTAACAGTTTTTTTAAAAAAATTACAGAAATTCACTTTTACAATACAAGACAAGTATCTCACTCTACGTTTTTTTTACCGAGAAGTCAAAAATATGTACTCAAAACTTAATTTCATACAAAGGTACAAAGATTTGGTCAAAACTAAAACCAGAGTTGAAAAACTTACATTGGAATGCATTTAAAAAACAATTAAAAAAAAGTTTTATTGATCAATATTAAGTTTTTAAATTTATATTATCTCCCAACATTTTAGCATATGTTATGTAATTAAATAGATTACTTTGTTTTGTAAATCATATTAAATATAAATAGTCTTTTGCTATACCTACAATGTAACCCCAGTTTTGTACTTTTACATAAATAAAAATAAAAAATGCTTTGGCATAACTTGATGTTATATGCATAATCAAGTGAGATTGAAATTTTTTTTTTCGCTGTTGTTTTATAAACTTTTGTTTATTTTATTTTGCTGTTATTCTTTTTATTTTGCTGTTATTTTTTTTCTATTAATCACACTAACACAATTGTTATTGGTAATTGTAATTTACTCGGGAAGCATCTTGACTAGTAAACCTTAGGGTTGTTCGGTGCTTCCTTGCCCTTTTTTTTTCTGCATTATTGTTTTACATGGTTTTGGGCAAAATAAATTTTGTGTGTTATATATGGTTTTGGGCAAAACAAATTTTGTGTGTCTGTTATTGTTTTGTTTTATATGGTTTTGGGCAAAATAAATTTTGTGTGTCTGTGTCTGTCTGTCTGACAAAAATTCTATTCCATGCTTTGCCACACTGCAAAGCGAATTCAACGCTACAACTTGATTCAATCAACACAAATAACTCTACCCCTGTAGAACACAACTCCAAAACACTAACGCAAAATAAATTCGACACTCGCCCCAAATTCTACCTTCTCTCAAGGCAACACTTTTTCGCTTTAGGCGTCTCTCTTGCCGTATCATTCGCTACGCCGTCTATATCGTCTTGTTACGCATCGCTTTTATATAGATAAAAGTCACGTGCCGACGAAAATTCTAGTATATGCAGGATTTAACTAGAACTCCCTAGAGAGAGCGCTACGCTTGAATGTGCCAGAATATTCTACAACCTTCGAGATAGCAAAGCTTGGACAATACATATTACGTCATTCTGTTGGCGAAGAGAGAAAAAAGAAACATGTATCGAGCGATAGAGAGCGATTCGGACGTTATATCACATAATACGAGAGCAGCGCTACAAGGCGACGCGATTATTATTTTATAATAAGACTACGAATTACTTTTAACGGGAATAAACTACATCGTTATTAGGAATGAAGTGTGACAAACACTTCTCTAGATATTAGAAAACAAGCAAAAAGTCATACCTTATCAAGCCCACAATGTCCTTTGTTAATCAGAGAACAAGAAAAGGTTATGCTCAAGACCAAGATTTTTACAAAAAATTAGTTAAAAATTAAAAGTCTCTTAAATTCGATCAAAAGTACCACAAATATGTGATTTTTTAATCAACCAAAATATAGATATAGCCTTACTACAAGAAACTTGGTTAAAAAAATCTGACTCTGTTATAGTTGCTGAAATGCTTGAGTATAACATTAATATCATACAAGTTATAAAGTCAAGAATTTTTAATTTTGGTGGTGATGTGGTTATTTTGTCTAAAAATAAACTTAACCTCAATTTAGTCAAGACTGAAACTTTTGCCTCGTTTGAAAACGCTACCTATTCAATTTCAACAAATTTAGGCAGGCTTAATATTACAATCCCGGTTACTATAACAAACACAAATATATTAAATCTCAATTCTTGTCTGATTTGGACGTTTTCTTACTTCTTGTGCTAATCAAATTCACTTAGTTGCTGGTGATTTCAATATTCACTTTGAGGATAAAAACGGGCAAGAAACTAAAAAACTGTTATATCTCATGGACAAAAATGGTTTTATTCACCTAATTAAGGGTTCTACTCATTCTGCAGATGGCACCCTCGACTTAGTTCCAATAAATAGCAGATGGATTAAACCCATTTTCAACTTGAAATGCTTGTACGTACCTTATCTTGATTAATCATAGTCTTTCAAATCATTATTGTTTAACAGTTTACACTGTGGCTCCATGCGACTCCATGCATCTTTAAACAATATTTTAAAGGTCTCCATGCGGCTTCATGCATCTCTAGACTATATTTAAAGGGTCTGCATGCGGCTCTTGTAGTATATGAAGTTTACACGGTGGCTCCATGCAACTCCATGCATTTTTAGATTTCATTTAAAGGGTCTCCATGCGGCTCCTGTAGTATTTAAAGTTTACATGGTGGCTTCATACGGCTCCACGCAGCTCTTGTAGTATATGAAGTTTATACGGTGGCTCCATGCGGCTCCATGCAGTTCCATACGGCTCTATGCGGCTCCATGGGGCTCCATGCGGATTCTGTACTATTTAAAGGTACCGCTATTTTAGGTCCATTATTGTTTATAATGTATATTAATGAATTAACAAATTTAGGTTTGGAATTTGATGTAACAATTCATTCTTATGCTGATGACACAACCGTGTACATAGGTTTTAGTTTTGAAAATGGCCTTCAGAATGCTATGAAAAATATAAAATGCTGCTTAAAGAAAAATTGATGAGTGGATGTCTTGCAATTTTTTGAAACTTAACTTGAATAAAACACAACTTTTAGTTTGTGGTAAGGCAAGATTTCTTACAGCGATTCAACCATGTATGTAATCTTTGAAAAGTAGGGTTTTCTAACAGTGAATTCAGTGTTTTCTAACAACCTCCCAGAACCTGATTGGTTGAATTTGTTTACAAAAAGGCATTAGTTGACTAGGCGCCTGGCCGACAATGTTAAGAGTAGTCGTGCTGAAGTTTCTCGGATTACCATAAACAATTATTTTGAGCAAACAATTGGTTCTATTCTACCCGAAAACTGCTTCAACTATAGTATGATGAAACTAACATCGGCGATGATCAGGGATCAAAAAAAGTGATCGTGCGAAGAGGGATGGGACTAGTAGAACAAAAAATCAAATAATTAAAACAAAGCGTATCAGTTATGTTTTGCGGATTGCCGCTGGAGTATATTTGCCACCAATGGTAGCCTAGTATATAAAGCCCAAAATATATATACTAATTGGAAAATCGGAAGTCCAGAAAGAACTGTTTATGATGCAACCCAAAGTGGCTGGTTCTACTCCGGAACTTTTGAAATTTGGTTTATGAAAGTGTTTTTGCCGAATGTTTCTAAATTATCTGACCCAAAGCTTCTTATTGGCGACAATCTCCCGTCGCACTTTTCAACAATGGTCATTAAAGAATCGATGATACAGGATATAGTTTTTGTGACCATGCCGGCAAACGCAACACATTTGTGCCAACCACTCAATATGGCAGTGTTTGGGCCAGCAAAAAGTTCATGGTGCAAAATCTTAGACAAGTGGCAAAAAGAAACTAAATTAAAAGCAGCTATTTTTAAATCTGTATTCCCCAGTTTGCTGAAACGACTTTATGACATTCTCATCCCTGTAAACTTAAAATCTGATTTTCGGGCGACTGGTATATCACCAATTTTCAATCACAATAAAGTCCTAGAACGTTTGCCAGGACCATTCCCCCGAAGAGATCCTGGGGGATAGGGGACCTTATCTGCAATAAACAACTCTGTAATCAAACTTTTAGAAATTCATTACGGCTTAGGGCAAAACCGAACCAATGCCAGTATCAGTAATAAAAGAGGACAAAAAATTGTTCCTAATACCAGAATTACACCAGAGTTGGTTGCTGTTGAATCAACAACAACGTCTAATGAAAAATGGATATGTTTTACCATCAATAAAACTTGGGAGGAAAACTTGGGAGGAAGACGGAGACGAGAGGAAAGCAATACCACCTTCAGTGCTCCGGAATTGTTTATAGAGCACAAAGTTATTTCAAACTTGATATTGAAGGAATATCATTTATATGTGACAAGTTCCGAATATACTCATGACTCAGAGAAAGAATGCTGAACAATTAATTCTTATGGTAGTTTATTGTTTTGTTCTCTTAAAAATTTTTTATTTTGCTGATTTTTTTTGTAAAATTTGCTATAATATTTGACAACTTTTCTGAAAAAAATTAATGTTTTACAAATTTTTTTACTGAGATAGTTTGAAAGCGATATGGCTGTCGGCTGACAGGGCCTTTGGTTTATCAAAACTACTCATACTCCCTCCCTGAAGCTAGCAAATTTTGTAATATCTTTAAATACTCATTTCGCATAATATTTAGTCTGAAATTGTTGCAGTGTTTCATTTACAGTTTTATTGAAAGTTAATGACAGTATAGCACATTTATTTTGGTAAGGTTTTAACCCTCTAACCCCTCCTAAATACGGCTTTGCTTACTGGTAGGCCTACATTATTACGGTAAAAGTACGGTAAGTTGCAAAACCACCCACATAGACAACATAGTAAATTAATTGACATTTATTGAAGACACTATTGAAAAACAAACAAAAGGCATATAAAAGACCTCAGTTTCCTATGCAAATCCTCCCTTTTCATAAAACAGAAATTTACATATAGCCTACTATCAAAAAACTAAAAATTATGTTTTTGAACACTTACAATATTTTAAAAGTATAAACAGTATTCCCAATTAGCCTATATGTTGTTAACTTACTTTCTATGTTGGTTTTTTTAATGCGTGGTCAAAGTTACTCCAAAGTATAGAGTAACTTTGTTCAGCAGTTTGGTTCAAAGCATTCAGCCGCGAAGCTGTTATGACGTCATCAAAATTTTTTTTCGATGGCTGAGAGGTTGAGTGTTATGATTAGCAGGAAAGAAGTTTTTTTTGTTTACAGCGTCAGGTTGTTAGAAGCTAGAAACCTTTAAAATTGATCAAAGTACCCCGTTTTACGGTATATCTCATAAAATGTGTGTTTCTTGGAATGCGCAATACATATGATAAACGATATGTACGCAATACATATGATAACGCATTTTAAAGAACGTTATCATATTTCATCCCGAACAAGTAACATTTCTCATCAAATCCAACAATATCTACCTCATCGCTCAAAAGCTCGTCATGCAATTCCTAAAAATTTGGTCATGCAACGCATGACTTGCGTGCCCTGACCGCACGCCACTGCTAAAAACATTGCTTTTTATAAGTCTAAATAACTTTTTTTGAATGTGTTTAATAAGTAAATATACTTCTTGTGTATTTGCTATTTTATTTTAATGGAGGATGATGCAACAAACAAAAAATATACAGTATATCAACTATTGTGGAGCCCCTGGCTTATCAAAACTTTAATCCAGCCCTAACTCAACATATAAAAGCTATAGAAGACAGACAGATGAAACAGTGGCCATTGTTAAATATCTAGAAATGCTTGTCGGAAATTATGAGACATCGGTAAAAGATATTGAGGCCAGAATAGGAGCAGCTAAGACAGCTTTGTACTAGAAAAAAAATCATCGATTCTCGAAAAATAGAAATTGAATTTTGGGGAAGGTTTGGTAAAATTGCTAGGCTTACATTTGGACCTCTGAAACATGGACATTTAAAGGCTGAATAAAAAAAAAACGGCTTTAGTCTTTTGAAAGATGAATATCAATAGAATATCAATAGAGTACCTAATGTAAGCTGCGTGGTCGAGTGTTTTAAAGCGCTGTACTTATGATCAACATGGTCTTGGTTCAAAATCTACTCGCACCATTCTGTTGTGTCCTGCTTTCTCCTGCTTGGTGGTCTTGGCACGGCACTTTCTCCTGTTTGGTGGTCTTACGGCACTTTCTCCTGCTTGGTGGTCTTGGCAAGCAGTTGTAAATTTCAATCATATCTCTATTTAATTACAATAAGCGGACAGCTACATCTTTACTACTTTACTAGACAAATTGTATCACTATGGCATAAGAGGCCCAGCTCATTTATTAATTGAAAATTATCTCTATAGAAGACAACAATTCGTAACTATTGTGGCAAATAATTGTTTGTCTCTGGAATCAGCTATCGATCTAGTAAGATCGTTGGAAGCTTGTGAGCACGTTGCTCTTGAAAAACCTTTCTCATCACAATCTCATCGGTCATATCAAGACTCAAGCGATGAAATTCAAGATTTGAAACAAATGGTCGCGGACCTGAGTCGTGCTGTTTCAAACACAGGTCTCATGCGTGACAATCGTAGACAGTCGGACGTGAATAACGGCCCTTTATGCTTTAATTGTGGACTGACCGGTCACATTGCTCGTTCGTGTCCAAGTAAAACATCAGAGGGATTCAAACGTACGTCGAACAACAAACATTTAAACTAACGAGGACTGACCGGATGACCGACGCGTCAGTCCAAGGCGGAATGAAGGTCAATCAATCTGAGGTTCGTTGGTTTGTTAATTGTGTTATCTTTAATGTAACCGCTAAATTATTGGTAGATAGTGGAGCAAGCATAAGTATGATTGATGTTAAATTATTTCAAAAAGCTCCATTAACATTGCGCTCTTGTTTAAAACCGATTAATGTGTCATATGTTACCGCTTTAAATGGTTGCCCTGTTAAATGTCATGGTGAGTGCGACGCACCCTTGAAATTCGGAAATTTTGTGTTAAGGCATAATGTGATTGTAGGTGATTTAGATGGCTGTGAAGGCATTCTGGGAGTAGATGTCTTAAATAATCACAAAGGAGTCTTAAATTTAGGCGGGGGCTACCTTGATTTAGGTGGGCATATTATCCCTCTGGATCATACATCCTTTGTCTCTACACCGGCATGTCGGGATCCGACTTTAGTCCTACCTGAGTTTTTGCAATCAATGGTTGATCGCATTGAGGGAGTTTCGGTGTCTCAGAGGAAACAAATAATTGATCTTGTTTGTGACTATCAAGATGTTTTTGCAGATGAGCAGGAGTCATTAGGTCGCACTTTTACAATTCGGCATAAAATAGACACGGGTGCTGCAAAACCGATCAAACAGGCTCCACGTCGTTTACCACAAGCTAAGCGGGAGATAATTGAGACTGAAATTGACAGAATGCTGAAACAAGGCATTATTGAACCCAGTACCAGCTCGTGGTCGTCTCCGGTTGTTTTGGTAGAGAAAAAAGATGGGTCCCCTCGTTTTTGCGTTGACTTTCGCAAACTCAATAATGTCACTGTAAAAGACGCTTACCCACTTCCAAATGCGGAAGAACTAATTGATGAATTAAGTGGGTCACGATGGTTTAGCACTTTAGATTTAGCTAGTGGCTATTGGCAAGTCGAATTGGACCCTATTGACCGTGAGAAAACCGCGTTTACTTTTCATGGAAAAGGTTTATTTCACTTTAAAGTAATGTGTTTTGGACTCACGAACGCTCCGGCTACGTTTCAAAGGCTTATGGAAACAGTATTAAAAGGAATTTTATGGAAGATATGTGTTGTGTACATGGATGATGTCATTTGCTATGCGGATAAGTTTCAAACTGCATATACTGTAATAATTTAAAGATAGTCTTTCAACGTTTACGCGAAGCAGGGTTGCGTTTGAAACCTAAAAAATGCAGATTATTTTCTCGCTCCACTAAATTTTTAGGTCATGTAGTTTCCGGAGACGGAGTGTCACCAGACCCAGAAAAGATGGAAGCAGTACGAACATGGCCAGTCCCTCAGAATGTTACGGACTTGCGAAGTTTTCTAGGTTTTTCTTCTTATTATAGAAAGTTCATCCCAAATTTTTCGAAAATAGCATTCCCGTTAATCAAGTTAACACAAAAAGGAAACAAATTCGATTGGACACCGGACTGTCAGAAGGCATTTAAAGATCTGAAAAGATGCGTAACACAACCTCCAATTCTGGGATATCCCACAGTTAATACCCCGTTTATACTCGATACCGATGCTAGCTCTCAAGGACTCGGCGCTGTTTTATCGCAAATGCAGGATGGTCAAGAGCGAGTCATTGCTTATGCGAGTAAGACCTTAAGTAAATCACAAAAACGTTATTGCACTACCTACAGAGAACTTCTTGCGTTAGTTTTATTTGTTAAACATTTTCGACATTACTTGTGGGGACGCCGTTTTGTCGTTAGAACAGATCATAGTGCTTTAACATGGTTGTTATCGTTTCATGAACCAGAAGGAATGCTTGCACGTTGGATTTCAGTTTTAAATACATATGATTTTTCTATCATTCACCGCAAGGGTATGAATCATGGCAACGCTGATGGATTGTCACGGCGAAGTTGTACAAACGCCGAGTGTGCAGATTGTGGGGTAGCCCTTCAACACGGCTGTGAGCACAAATCTCTCTCCCCAAAAATTCAAGCAGCTGCTGTCAGAAGTTTGGAATTTGAATCTAAACCAAATTGGATGGATGTTTGGGGTTTAAAGCAGATACGTAAATGGCAGGTTGCTGATGATGAAATTAACAACATTTTATATTTTAAAAGTGTGAGTCAGTATCCCCCAACTAGCCCCGAAGTTGTTGGAAAAGAATTTCGAAGCTACTTAAATCAATGGGACTTGTTGTCTGTAGAAAATGGCGTATTATATAGACACTGGTACGAGCATGATTCAGATTGCGAGTCACGTGTTATTGTTGCACCCAAACAGCTACGTCGGGAACTGTTTCACCATTTACATGAATTGCGTACTGGAGGCCACCTTGGGATAAAACGTACTGTCTATCAATTGCAAAGAAGGTTTTATTGGCCAGGCCTACAAAGTGATGTTCGCACCTGGTGCCGATGGTGTGTTATTTGTGCGAAACGAAAACCTACTCATGGGCGGCATCGTGGACTGCTCAAACAATCTGTAGCAACGGCTCCAATGGAAAGAATTGCGATTGACATTTTAGGTCCTTTGCCGAAAACTGTATCAGGTAATGAATACATCATGGTCGTCAGTGACTACTTCACGAAGTGGATAGAGTGCTATGCTCTGCCAGATCAGCAGGCATACACTGTCGCAGACGCACTTGTCACTAAATTTTTTACAAGGTTTGGAGTGCCATATTTTCTGCATACAGATCAAGGAAGAGATTTTGAATCTCAGTTATTTCAGCATGTTTGTGACTTACTGGGTATTCAAAAGACGCGCACGTCCCCATATAGACCTCAATCTGATGGCTTGGTTGAACGTTTTAATAGAACAATTCAGCAAATGTTGGCATCATATGTGAATGAAAGTCGGAATGATTGGGACGACCATTTGCCGTACCTGTGCATGGCTTACAGGTCCACCGTCCACGAATCCACAAAATTTTCCCCAAATAAATTAATGCTTGGTCGTGAAATCAACCTACCATTAGACGTCATGGTAGAACAACCCCCGTCCGCGACTTCAGAACAGTGTTACGTTCAGTATGTAGAGTGGGTGAAGAAAGCCACCCAACGCTCGTATGCGGTTGCGCATGAACATTCGAAGAAGGCAGCGCTGAGACAAAAACGTAATTATGACAAGCGTGTGTCCTTAAATGAAATGCAGGAAGATGATTGGGTCTGGTATTTTTACCCCCCAAAGGCCAAGCAAAAGTTGGGCCAAGGATGGACTGGACCATACTTGGTAACGCATAAGGTTTCCGATGTTTTGTATCAGATCCAGGCCTCATCTTCATCTAGACCCAAAATCGTACACGTAGATAATTTGCGCCCCTATGAGGCAGAGATCATGCCCACCGATTGGCGACATCTTTTATCTACAAGTAAAACCAATAGTGATGACGAGTTTGACAAGGATGAACGCGAAGGTTGTGATGGTGATTGCGATACCAATGGGTCCCAACGGTTCGGTCAAAATTTGAAGGAAATATCCAGGTTTGGTAGGGTGCGTCGCCCACCTAAGTATTTGAGTGATTATTGTTGACTGCATGATTCCGTGTTATCGTTACTTGACTGCAGTGTTTTTTTTTCCCTGTTGTTTTTTACGTATGTCACGATAATGCTTGTGGGCTATTCATGATTTATTTATTTATTTTGTTATTATTAATTTTCTTTTAAGAGGGAGGGGGTAGTGTAGAGTATTATGACATCACAATACTCGTATGTTGTAACCTTGTCTCGTGTATTGCTACAGTTCAGTCGTTGTTCGTTAAGTTAATAAAAAGGCAGTTGTTTTGAGCTTATAGTTTTAAGCAGTTATACTGTAGTTAATAGAACGCTACACTATAAACAATGCATCTTCTTCATATAAAGCTATTAATATTGGCGTTCCTCAAGGCTCAATTCTTGGACCACTTCTCTTCTTAATCTATATCAATGACTTACCCAATGCTCTTCATACTATCCCCCGTTTATTCGCTGATGATACTTGCTTGTTTTTAAATCACTCTCCCCTTACATCTCTGGAAAACATCTGTGGAATCGAAGTGCCTCGCCTAAAAGACTGGTGTAATGCAAACAAAATTCAAATTAAATTCACAAAAATCGTTTATACTACCAATATCTCCCAAACTTAAAGTACCTAGTTTAAATCTAAATCTTTCTTAAGGAAATTCCAAAATAAATTCTAGCCAAATATGCAAATACCTCGGAGTGTTATTAGATGAGAAATTAAATTTTAAACCTCATTCTCCAACTTGAAACCAAGTTAGCTAAGGCAATTGGTATCCTTAGCAAATTGCGACATATTTTTCCGTTATCTGCTCTTAGACTTCTTTACTTCTCTTTGATACACCCTCATCTATTGTATGCTCTACCAATTTGGGGAAGTACGTTTCCATCCTACTTTTAAAAACTTCAATGTCTTCAAAATAAATCCATTCGTATAATTTTTAACATTTCACCAAAAACATCCGTTTCGCCATATTATTACAAACTAAAAATCTTAAAATTACCAGATTTGTATATTTATGAAATTGCTAAAATTTTGCACCAGCACTCCCGAAAAGCACTGCCCGATTATCTTTCTTCCTTCTTTACTACAACCCGCCAAATTCACAACCGCCCTACCAGATCTCACTCTAATAATACTTTGTATCTTCCTAAATTCTCTACGTCTCGTTGCCAAAGATCAATAAAATTTCAAGGAACAAAAATTTGGAACTCTATCCCTATTGAACTACAAAATCAATCATTTCACAAATTTAAGTTTAATTTTAAATCATTTTTATTACAATTATACTGTTGACAACCTACTTACGTACAATCTTTGCAACTAATTGCTGTGCACTACTAGCCCATTAGTTTTTTCGGTGACTGCTTGACTTGATGACCTTAACCGGTTCCTTCGCAGTCTCCGTTGAGATTGTCTTTTTTTTTCATTATTATTTATTCTATTTATTTACTTTATTTATTTATTATTTATTTTTTTCTTATTTTATCACATTTTATAAATGTGTTACAAATTGTCGTACATTGTTGTTTTGTCAAATAAGTATATTAATTGTGTTTCTTTTTACGTTTTGTTTTCCTCGTAAATAAATTGGTCTGTCTGTCTGTCTTGGCATTTTCGGAAGTAGGTCATGGTAATTGCCTACTCTATGTATTAGCGCCTCCGTCGCTTTCCTGCGAGTCAGAAGGATAGGCTATATACATGTATAAAGATAAAATAAAAATAAAAAAATAAAGCTCACCTACAAAAGACAGAACAAGATAGATGAAAACTGTTGCAAAGTATCGGAGATAGAAAAGAAAAATGTATCAAGATAAAAACTAAATGAGAAAAATGCAGCTAATTCTGGAAGGCAAAGTAGTTTAATCAGTAAAAAGACAAGCCAGGGTAGGCAAAATTACATATATAAATATTAAATAAAGTTAGTCAGCTACCATAAAAGACTTCGATAACACTGGTCAACAGCAAAATGTTATGCCGCAAAAAAACAATCATTTCCCAGTGTTTCAAGAGTGATAAGCCCAAATCTGCAGTCGGATTTTTTCTATCATTCGTCTAGAAATTGAGATATCTCCAATTTATTCCACTTATTTCCATTTCGATCCGGGTCTACTTTAAAATCTAGTCGCAATAAAGAGTCAATTATTGATAAACAATTAAAATTTACGACGTCACTCTAATCTCTTTGCGATGCAACAATTGATTTAATGCTTTATAACAAGATGCTTAAATACTCGTAGTATTAATGCTAGTAGTCTATGCTCTTTCAATTTTAAAGTAGCTAAGGTTACAGCATACGTGACCAAAACCTTAGCAGCACGCCCGTTTCTGGACTAAGTGACTAAGTGAAGTGGGTAGTTAGGGATTAAGTTTTAGGGTTTGTAAATTTTTGGTGCTCATCTTGACTAACTTTTTTATGTTTTGTGTTAGGGCGTGAGTTTAGGATTAAAGTTAGGGTTAAGGTTAGTTAGGCTTAAAAGCATAGTTAGGCTTAAAATACGATTTAATAATGGCGAAAAAAGTTTCAGTCTTGTAACTTATAGCCACAGCCTTTTAATTTAGCGAGATAGTTTTAGCTACCGTGCTGGGTTTCAGTTGAATTTCCTGCAGGTAGGAATTTTAAAGAAGTGTTTAATTTTAATTGTATTTTTTGCTTAGATTTGCTATATAACTAGTGAAATTAGCATATTGATTTAAAACAAATTGTTACAACATTGCTTTCAAGCTCCAAACGTGGTTGTACCAATCACTCTGACAACTTTTGTTATGTCTGCGGCGAATACACTCCTCCTGCTCCCCGTGTAAATCTGAATAAGATATGCATATAAGCACTATTTTGCATGCCAAGTAAACGAACAAGATAAAAAATGGGCCCCACATATTTGCTGCAACCGTTGAAGAGCAAGTCTTCTGTTTTGGCTAGATGGTAAACGGAAGCAAATGCCTTTTGCTGTTTCCATGGTATGGCGTGAGCTGAGTGATCACGTTACTGATTTTTACTTCTGCATGACAAACATAAAAGGATTTTCTGGAAAAAATAAGTCCAAAATTTCTTACCCCGTATGCAGGTCAACCGTTAGCCCGTTCCCCATGACCCAGGTCTGCCTGTACCTCAGCCTCCCACTGAAAAGGAAGATACCTTGTTTGTTGATAAAGGTGCAAGTACCAGTACTGAAAGTGAGGAAGATCTTATTGAATCAGATCCATCTTTTCAACATGAGTCTGCCCCACTTCTCATCAATCGGGAACTCCTGAATGACCTGGTGCGTGATTTGTATCTATCCAAAGAGAATGCAGAAGTTTTAGGGTCTAGGCCCCAACAGTGGAATCTACTAGAACCAGGAACAACCATTTCTTCTTTTCGTATCCGGAATCAAAGCCTTGCTCGTTATTATGCAAGTGCAGAAAATATACTATGCTATTGTAAGAATATTGAAGGGTTGATGATTGAACTGGGGTGTGAACATAATCCTGCTCACTGGAGGTTGTGCATCGACTCCAGCAAAACAAGCCTTAAAGCCGTGTTGCTGCACAATGGTAACATCAAACCATCGATTCCCGTGGGCTACAGCATTCTCAGAAAGGAGACCTATGATACAATGAAGATTCTACTTGATACCTTGGAATATCCCAAGTATAACTAGAAAATTTGTTCTGATCTGAAAGTTCTTTCTCCCCTCCTTGGATTGCAGTTAGG
The DNA here is from genome assembly GCA_963680785.1 of Diplosoma virens. NCBI lineage: Eukaryota > Metazoa > Chordata > Ascidiacea > Aplousobranchia > Didemnidae > Diplosoma > Diplosoma virens. The sequence goes on along the minus strand of OY796881.1, from coordinate 55,510,974 downwards.
GTACACAAAACATATATGTTTTTTATGTCTATGGAACAGTCGGGAAGACAGCAGCTATGCAGTTAAAGTATGGCCTACTCGACAAAGCCCCAAAATCGGAAGACATAATGTTCATCATCAGCCTTTGGTTAGCTCTGCAAATGTCTTTTTACCGCCTCTTCATATCAAACTTGGCTCAATGAAAAATTTTTAAAAGCAATGGACAGCAAGGCGATGGCTTTAAATTTCTCAAAGATTTCTTTGGAGCTCATAAAAGTGATGCAAAATTAAAAGCTGGAATTTTTGTGGGTCCTGAAATTTAAAAACTGATGCTGAATGAAAAATTTGATTCACGACTCAATCCGGTAGAACTGGCTGCTTGGAATGCTTTGAAATCAGTTGTTGCTAACTTCTTGGGAAATCACCGTCATGAACAATATGCTGATATGGTTGATGACATGCTGAAAGCATATGAGCAATTAGGAGCTCGTATGTCTTTAAAAATGCATTTTCTGCATTCCCACTTGGATTTCTTTCCCCCTAACCTTGGCAAAGTAAGTGATGAACAAGGAGAGAGATTCCACTAGAATATATCCGTCATAGAAGGGCGGTACCAGGGCCGTTTTGATGCCAATATGATGGGAGATTTCTGCTGGTACCTACAACGTGAAAGCAAAGGCTCGTCATATAAAAGAAAAGCCAAATGCATTAAATATTTCTAAAGCCACTTTACAAGTTATATTGGGAAATAAACTACATTTGTTGTCTGTTGCAGTCGTCTCTTTACTGCGAAATGATAAATTTTGACTATGTGCATTGTATGGAATCAGAGAAAATTGGGACATGTGGTTTTGTGGTTATCTCAAAAACGTGACGTGATAGAAGAAAACTAATATTATTTTTGAAATCAGGGACCCCAAATTAGTCAAAATCATTATCTTGTCAGTTGCGTAACAGAAAAAAATTTTTTTATTGTCCAGTGTAATCAATGACCATCGTTGAAATCTATTCTCAAAAAGTTGACCAAGAAACAAAATATATGAAACAACCGTCACATATACATTGTCATTTTTTCCGAGATCGTCAGATTAAAGATGCTTTAATTAAAGAGATTTTCCGTACAGCTAGCGCAGCAATTATCAATATATTTAACTCAGCAACTTGAGTGTAGCGAACAGTGATGTCGTTAAAACCATATGGATTGAGATCGAAATTGAACAGTTCCAAACCTAGCGTTTAAGACCGAGATTATAGCACTTCAGCAGAAGAAAGCCAAAACGATAAGATGGTTAGAAAGTTTGAAAAGAGCATGATATTCATTATATTTTTCCTTCCATAAGTCAAAAAATTCGATGACACGATCATTGTTGGAAGTTCGGCCAATACTTTATAACCTCTATTGGCGGGTTTACTATTAATTGCTTTTCATTAGCATATTTAGAAAAAATTCTCGAGACTTCTAAAATGCAGATTTTTTTTTTTTTTGTGAAAGCGAGGAAGAGCTGGGGCTGAATTAATTTTGCTGCTCACCTTTTTTGTAAGCATCATGCAATAGGATTTTGTTGATATGCCCAATACAAAATCTTATAATCAAACTATTGTATTCTAGCACACATCCCACTTTATGTCATATTTCTCTTTTAAAAATATTTTGGCAATTTTATTCTAATCATAGCATTATTACTATTGGAGTCTAAGTCTAAATTTTATTTTAAGAAATTTTTAAACTTGATTTTCTTCTGACTCGCAGGAAAGCAATGAAGGCGGAAAAAGTAGGGCCAGCAATTACTCAGACCTGCTAGATGCTTTGGTTTAGATTTTTTATTTGGTTTTTAGTTTTATAGAGATATAGAGACATGGTCTGCAGTTCCACACTCAAAGGTTTTATTTGGTTTTCTAGTTTTGTATTTATTTCTATTGTTTCTTTTTTTAGTTTTATAAAGACATAGAAATACGGGTCTGCAGTTCCACATTCAAAAGTCGTAGAGGGACCCACACCCTATCTGTACACGGTTTAGTAGAAGAAGCCAACGCTAATTCGATGCCGATTAAACCTGAATGAGGCGGATTTGGGATAACATGGTGAAGTACAGATGTCAGTGATAAATCACATCAGTGACGTTCGGAAGAACGTTTTGTCTATTTTCATTTGGAATACACCCAGTGTGTTGCGTCGGTTCCTTTCGCAACAAGGTTGTCCATAGTTACGTTAGTAGCCCAAAGCCTGTTGTCAGCTTTTGCGCAATGATTTTAAGAGCCGGCTAAACGTGAGCGACCAGTCGAACCAATTGATGCGGAGGTAAGTTGGTTCGGAAAAATTCGTCTCTCAACAGTGACGTTCAGATCGCGTTTTGCCCTCTTTTAATAAACCTCTTTTGGTAAACCTCTTTTTATAAAATCACCATTTTGATTACACCGAGCTTCAGTTCCTATTTTTGGAAAAAAAAAGAATAAATTTATCATGACCTGGTCGAATACTCCTCTAGTAGCCTATCTTTCAATCTGTTGTAAACTTTTAAACAGCCAAATTTTCAGCAGATGCAAATTTTTGGGATTTGTTTCAAAAAGGTTGTATGTGTCGATGTTAAATAAAAAAGTTGCTAGTACTGATCCCGGTTGCCAGTCTGGAGCAGCACTAAATAAAAAGCTAATACCTAACCAGTAGCTTGCCGCCTTTAACAATTTCTTGTGAGTCAGGGAGTTAGGAAGAAAAAAATAATAATATAATAATAATATTATAAAAAGTAAATAGTTTTTTGTTTTTCGAAACGAATCTTTAAAAGTGGCAATCTTTTATTTGTTGCACCAAGGCTTTCTTTTGTAAAAGACATTACGGATTATAGTGATCGTGCTTTTGACTCTCAAATGCTTCCCCCTCTTAAAAAATTTTACATATGCCACTGTATGAATCTAATTGTTAAAAACAGAATACAAAATTGCTTTAAATTTAAACAAAAAAGTGTTAATATGACGAAGTAGAAAAGGACAACGTCCTAAAAACTTCTTCAAATAACCTACCCAAAGATACACAAAAAATAAACAGTGTTAATACTGAAAGAAAAGCCATCGAGTAGTTAAACAGTTTTATTTTGCATAATTTGTCATTATTTTTAATCTTTTTGAGATGATTAATTTGCAAATTTTATTATATATAAGCCATATATAGCTAACAAATCGAATTATTGCAGCATGCCAACACAGATAGTCGAGCCAATCAAATATTTGAATGAAGTTTCAACCATTACCGTGATGACCGTGCTTTCAAGATTTTTGAGTTTTGTAAAGTTTTTTTTAATTATCATCCTGCTTTTTTCAACATTGTTAACCAACATGCCTTGCTTGTTTCGGCTTTGTTCTGCTCTGTTTGAGGCTTTTTTTAAAGCAAATGGTTTAATGATGCGATTGCACAGAACAAAGCGTTTTTCAAAATGTTAAAGATGCTTGTTTATTAAATTTATGTTAGAAATTTATTGCTTTTGGGATAATTGAAAATGGACAATATTTTTGTAAAATTTTTCGATCTCGATCTCGCTCTTGGTGTCGTTAGTTTCTGATCTCGGTCTCGAAATTTGCCGGTCTCGATCTCGGTCTTGGTCTCGACTACATCACTGATTGGAAAGCTTGAATGTGTCCAAGCAGAAAGACTGAAACTTGTTTGACCATAATTTGGATCAGGATTTCCTCAGAGTAACACTGAATTCGATATCAGAGCAGAATTTAAGATCAGAAATCAAAATTTCCACAAAGTAACACTGTAGCAAGTATACTTGTTTTCAGACTAAATTTTTGGATTTATTTATTTTTTTAGTTTTTCAAAAAAAATTTAGAACATTTCGTTAAGACGTCTAGTAGAGAAAAATAAAAGCTAAGTACTTTTTCAAGAGGAACAATATTTAATATCCAGTTATTTTATGAATATTTGTTTATTAGTTGAAAAAAATTACGCTGAGCAGAATTTTTCAAAAGTCTTAAAAACCGTCGATACTAACATTTATTCCACTATACAAAAACTAACATAAAAAAATTATTGGTTTTGTTCGTGTATTCAATCAGCTTGAACTTTTCTAAACAGTTTGTTATTACAATGCTTTTAAAAACAGTTAAAACTTATGGGTTTTTATTCATAACAATCTTGGATAAAAGCAAAAAAAAAAGGCTTTTACTTGTGATCAAAAATCCAAAAATTATGTTTAGTTGTTTTTAAAGTGAATTTTCACCTAGCTTACATACCAAAGATAAAAACCGATAACATACACTGCTAAGCCTTGGCTGGCACATCTGCTAAAGGCACAAACAATTTAACAAAAGCAAATTTTTAGCTGTTTTTTTCAAATGTTGATTTTTAGTTGAATTGTATGAGATAGATGCTTTCAAATGTATTAATATATTTAGAATCTTTTTAAAGTATATATAATGTATATATTTCACGTTTACAGTGTTTCATCATTATCACCTATGTGACATACATTCTTCATCGTTATCACATTTAATATTGTAAAGACGATTTTACAGCAATTTCCACGTCTACATCAATCGCCAAAAATATCAAAAAAAGCAACAACTGGATAATGATCGGATAAAACTGAGGCTTCTGTAAATATCCTACTTGCCCGTAACTTAACTCCTCGATAAAAAATATGGTCAATAATTGTGGTTTTATTACCAATATGTAACGTTGATGTTTGGTTCTGTTTGTTGTTTACTGCTCGTCTAAAACCAGCGTTTTTTAATATATCCAACTCTGGTTCGTCTGGGTTTAAATTGAAATCTCCCATTATTATGGTTGAAGTGTTTGTCGCATTGCCTGCTTGTGAAATTAAAAATCTCATGTGTTTTTCTGATAAATAAGCAAATGGGCTTCTTCCTTTTGTTGTCAGCGTCCAGTTTTTATAAACTGCGTGAACAGTGATGATTTCGATCGGTTTTTTGTGAAAAACACAATTTAATTTGATCATGGAGTAACGAGGCAAACGACGTTCTTTGTCACGAGGCAATACGAAACCTCGATATTTATTTACGTTAAGTTCCGTCAAAAGCGATGTTCCAATAATTCCAGTTGAAAGTTCCGCTGCCGGATAATAATCGTAATCAATAAATCTTGAAAGATATCCCTGGATGTCTTTTCCACCAAAATAAGGAAACAAACCTTCGGTCTCTTGCAAACCGATTGCATGCGGATGAATTATATCGAGAACTCGACCAACACATGGCAAATTGTCTCTTCCGTTTAGACTATGACTGAAAAGAATGTTCCATGTCATCACCGACAACAGAGTTTTGTTCGATCGAAAGCGACCGAGTTTTTGAAATGCTTCAGACACATTTTTAATAATTTGATTGTTTTGCGAAAGACAATGTCGACTCATCAAATGCGATCCAATGGAAATGCTTAATGAGCAAATACATACAACTACAAATCCAAGCACAGCTGAGCTTTGGTAATTCTTGACTTTTTCATTCGAAAATTTGCTTGAAGTTTGTTGGTTATCATAAGTTATAGAGTTTGCATCTTTTTCGCGACTTGTTTTCGTCACGAGCTTCATCATTGCCAGCAGCACAATAAAAGTGTTAAAGGAAATAACCAATATCAAGCCAAAACAAGTAAAAAGAAGACTTAATTTTCCAAAAAAAATTGATAGAAGAAAAGGAAAAGCAAAAGATATAACCACAATGTGAGATAAAAGAAGTCCGATTCCGGTGCATAACGCCATTACTCCGGGTATACTTGAGAAAGTTTTTGAGTCGTTTGACAACGAAACAATCCATTTCAAAGAGTTCACGAGAGTTGAGAAAACGTATGGTATTGCAAAGCTAATTAATAATGATCCGATAAGACTTAATATTGACTCCATAAGCACTAATATTGTTCCCAATAGCAAAAGTCCAAGGAAAAGTAAATGCAATAAAACTAATTCAAAAGGAAGATTCTGAAAAACAAATAAAAAGTTTTCGTTTCATCTAATTTATGGAAAACGTCTTTTCACTGATCGATGAAATATCATAAGCTTACAAATTTATTGTACACAATTTAAGATGACAATCAATAACAACTGGTACGAAAATAATTCAAATCGTGAAATACCTTAGAGTATATATTGATGAAGTACTGAATTGGTTAATTCACACCTCTTAGGCTACTTGTCTGTTCAACTTGCGAAATATTTGGGTTTATTTTGCACATTGCAAAACTATGTTTTAACGGAGTCTTTAATATCGATGAATCACAATCTTATTCATATTTGCATCCAATATGGTCTCATTTCTGAAGGGACTGCAGCAAAAACTTGCTGAACAGAAATTAAAGTAAGAATGAAGAATAATAATACTTGGATAATTGCTCAATCTTTTAGATATCATTTTTTAAATTATCTATACAAACAGTTAAAACTTGAAGTCTACATGTTGAAATTGGCTGAATTCATGCATAAGTTGTATCATGGTAACCTTGCAGTTTTATTTACGAATCAATTTAGTCTACTTCTATTCATGATAACCTTCTATAACCAATTTCTATTTATGATAACCTATTTATTTAACTTCTATTCATGATCGCAATCCCAGGCTAGCCAATAATTTTAATTATTTCTTGAGCGTGTTGCAAAAAAATTGCTGGCGAGTTTATTCTCATGCAGAGCTACAAAATTATGGGGTGAAATTCAAATATGGATTGAAAAAGCTAAATTCAGCTTACTTTAAAAAAGTACTATAGACAATCAATGGCTATTAATATACCTGTAGAACTTGAATTTAAACAAATTTCCCAATGTGTTCGATATTACTGTAAAGTGATGCTTTTCATTCATGGCAATCTCGTAAATATTTTGTGGTTTCTTGTAACTCGTTGATTTTATTAGTGTACGGCTAATTTTGATATACAGTTGCATTTAATAAAATGCTTAAACTGTTTAAGTAATGAAAAACTCTTGTTGTAATTTTTCGTGCATCTAATCATAATAACAGCAAACGATTGTGTGTTTGTGTTGCTTATGTTTTGATTTGTCTTTTTTTTCTTCTTCTACACATACTTTGTCGTTGCTAAAATTTGATTGCTATCGTATGTCAAACGGACTCCAACACTTCACAGATCTTGTCTTGAATTTATTTGTTGATCCAGAAATGATAGGCGTCGTTTAAAACAAAATTTATAGCTTATTAAACATACGACGTTAATTTAAATCTTATTCAAATAGAATGTAAAGAAATAATTAATACACATAATTTAAATACATTAAGTACAAAACACATTCCTAATCCTAATCTAGCTAAGCAACTAGCGCATTAAAATATAAGTAAAATACTTCCAAACCTAAACTAGCTACAATTCAACTGACTACGTTAATAAAATTGAGTTAAGCAATCTATTCGACGTCCAAAGTGATACTAAAGGAAAACCTGATGCGCTTAGTGCAAATTAAACAATTAACTATCATTGTGCGTGGAAATTAAAACGCTCTAGGTCAGCGGTTCCCAAACTAGGTGCCGCGGCGCCGTGAAACATGTGAAAGTTGTTAGCAGCTTGTTACAATTCTACAGTGTGTGGTAAGCAGCAGCTGTGTGGAGCCGCTTGTTAGTTGTTAGTTACAATAACTTATCTAGAAAACCACGCGAATTTTTTACTCGTAAGTTATCAGAAATGAATAAGCAGTCGTCGTATTTTCAAATTTTTTGAAAACACCAGCCAAAGCACAGCTTGCGTCTTTTAAAGTTGCGTCCAGAATCGCAAAATGTAAAAAACTGCATGCCATTGCGGAAGAACTTGTGTTTCCTGCTGCTCTTGACTTAGTTTCGACAACGATTGGAGAATCAGCTGCTGAAAAGCTAAAAGCTGTTCCACTCTCAAACAATACCATTGGTAGGAGGATCGATAAAATTTTGGATGATATTAATGATCAGCTAGTTGCAAAAATGCGTGGAACTGAGTTCAGCTTACAGTTAGATGAGGTAACAATCAGTACCAGCAATAAAGATGCTTATTTGATTTGCTACGTACGCTTTATCGATAACGACGACAATATCGTTGAAGATTTGCTCTTTTGTAAACCCATTTTAACAAATTGTAGAGCGCATGAATTGTTTGCAATACTGAACAATTTTTTTCAAGAAAGTAATCTCCAGTGCAAATAATGCGTTGGTTTATGCACTGATGGTGCCCGAGCTATGTCTGGCCGCTTTGGCGGGCTGCGAACGTTAGTGCAGGGCGTTGTCGTTAACGCAAAATGGACCCACTGCCTAATACAACGTGAGGGGCTGGCTTCGCAACAGTTCAGTGGTTACCTTAATGGAGTGCTTAAAGCTGTTGTCAAAACTGTGAACTTTATTAAAGCAAGGTTGCTTGAAGCTCGGCTTTTCCAACGCCTTTGCGATGAATTAGGAGCAGAGCACAACAATTCATTGTTATATTGTAATGCAAGGTGGCTTTCCAAAGGCAGAGTTCTGCGTGTGTACAAATTGAGAAACGAAATCTCCATATTTGGAAGGAAACCATGCACATGCTACTACGTTTGAGGATGAACTCAGTTGGCGTATCTCTGCGATATTTTTTTTTAATTAAATCAATTAAACATCTCCTTCCAATAAAAAGAAACACACCTTCTGCAACTCCATGACAAAATTATAGCCTAAGAAAATCACAGTTGTGACCAACTGATCTACTGATAAATAACGAACAATGTGATAACTTTCCACTTTTAAATCCCATTTAAACTCGCAATCTGGCAATCTCTCCCTGCAGAATACCGATGAGTGTGATATGAAGACTGTGATGTGTTCGCATTTAGATGCTCTAATCTCGCATTTTGAGAAATATTTTTTTGAAGACATGAAGAAGAACAATTTGATAAGAAATCCTTTTGTTGATAATGCAAATGCCTCTCATGGGTTTACATCTCTGGAAGCTGAACAATTTAATCGATCTTTCTTTTGACCTCACTTTGAAAAGCTTATACATGTACAACCTTAATTTACTCATTTCATTCTGGGTTAAGGCTCGATCTGAGTTTCCATTTGTAGGCTGTAAAGCTCTCTGTGTTCTTGTGCCTTTTGCAACGTCATACTTGTGTAAAGCCGGTTTTTCTGCGGTAGCAGTAATCAAGCGGAAGTATTGCAATAAAATTGACATTGAACGCAACATGTGTGTTGCAATATCAAACATTGCACCGCGACTTAATAAAATGTGCATAGAGCAACAAGCTCACAGCTCACATTAAATGTTTTTTAATATTTTGCGAATAATGCTGACATTTTTGTGCATTTTGAATAATGAACATGATTTAAATACAATTTCTTGGTAAAACTTAATATTTGCAAATTTTGGCTTTATTAAGGCGCCGCGAGTATTGATAAGTTTTCGAAGGGCGCCGCGAACAAAAAAAGTTTGGGAACCGCTGCTCTACAGTAGGTGATTACAGAAAACGAAAAGGCAACAAACGATAATTGGTTAAATTAAAGATGACCGATGCCACCTAACGAGGACGAATGGCAGTTACATACTTATTTAATTATTTTTTGGTTAAGGTTGCAGCTGACTTAATGACTGTTTGGTCTTATCACTGCAACCTTGCCAAGCGCACAATAACTTTTAAATTGTCTGTTATGTTGTTCTGATTGCTTGATGAAGAAAGAAATCTGATTCTAATTTTAATCTGATTTAGAAGTTAGAACGCTACAATCTGTGGAGTTTAACTTTCTGGCTTCTTTTTCTCTCTTTCAAATGAAGTCAATGCCACATTTTGTTGACCGTTGGACTGTGTTTTTTTTTTCATTTTGGCAGATTAAAAAACACAATTAGACACTTCTATTTTATTTTTTAGTTTTATTTGTTCTCTTAAAGTTCAAAAAAATATCGAAGGCGTTAAGGAACTTAAGGAAACCGTCAAACGATTACCCCAACCGGTTTTCAGAGATTTTAAGATATTTCTGTCTGGTATTTTTAACGTATGTGACGTAACACAAAAAATAATGAGGTTGTTGAATAAAAACGCATTGAACATCCATTCGCAAAAGATGAAAAAAAAGGAGTTGCTTCGAAATTCGGAATCGTCACAAATGGTCTCGAAACCGCTGTATTTGCCTACCTTGTTTCTTTGGATTTACCTGTACGTAAACCTTCAATAACTTAATAACAGTTACTTCGAATCAACGCAGCAACTTTAACAGTAAAAATAAGAACTTGTTTCCACTACAATGGGAGTATTCGTTGTGTGCTTTACTTAACTATGGTGTCTTGAAGTGTGCCGAGAACGTTCTATTAATTCGTCAACTGGAAATCACTGGTGCTCGACCGGTGAGAGAGCTCAGTAATCCTATATGCCTCCTTGACAAAGTTCGGGGGATGGTGAACAAATCCCAATGTCTAGGCCTGGGGTCACTCTGGTCCAGAATTAGAAGATATCTCGGCCCTCCATGCTCTCGATCCAATCTGTACGTCCTTTATGAAGTAAAGACCGAAGCTAAATCCATTGTGAGGAGACATTGGTGCAACCGTCAGGTGTCTTGAGAATGCACCATGTGCAACCCGGGATAGAATCACCCACCGAGCCAAGGAGCCACTGATTACACAAGACGCAAACAAAGAATATAATACGGATCGTTTAAAGTTGACAGACTTTGAACGAAATGTAACTAAGAGTTTTGAATGTGATCGAAGCGACGACCTTGGTTGAGCCAGTTACATCGGAGTGGGGTCCTTGAAATCCCTGGAGTGTTGAGTGGTCTGCACTTCTGGCACGGATGGGAAGCACCATCTCCATGTGGTGCACAGCAACAAGTCGAAAGGCATCAAATGTTGGAAGTGCGATAAAGACTTTGAAAGACTCTCTCAGGTCTCGTGTCATTTTCCCAGATGTCGAGTCGCCAACCCAAAGAATACTATAAAATCAAGCAATTCTGCAAAGAATATGCCTAGTACTTCGAAACAGCAAGACGCAAGATGCGAATTTTGCGAGTTCTCTTGCGGGCTAAGGTTGAGTTTCTAATGTAAAGAAAGTGCGAAAAAAGATCACGACTCTCAAGGAACAATTAGCGAAAGACCCCGAAATTGTGGCAGTGGCCAATATCTGAAAAATTGGAACTCCGGCTCTAGCCTTGATAACGACAAATTGATTAGAAACAGGTCGGACGCCGGCGTGGACGAAACGATGCCGTACCACTTTAATACCTAGGGGTGTTGACCCTGGTTTGAACGTGAACAACTGGAAACCCATTGCCATGTCTCGAGGCTTTATTGCAAAATGACTGCCGAGAGACTTCAAAGGTGCGTAATGCTGAAATCACGTCAGAATTTATTTTGAGAGGTTGAGGAATCTGTGGAGCAAACCACGAGGGGGTTCAGAAAGTAATGCAACCAGATTTTTTTCATGACATTGAGTTTTAAAGGTACACAAATCGTGCATCACAAGAAAATATATATAGCATAAGCAATTTATAACTCGTAGTTCTCAATGTAATCTCCCGCTTTCCAAACCGCCTTTTTCCACCTTTTAACGAGTGCACATATTCCTTCATTGTAAAATCTTACAGACTGCCTTTTTAACCACGTCCTAACAGCAGTTTTGACCTTTTCATCACTGGAGAAATGTTGCGCCCTCAAACTTTCTTTGAGGGGTCCAAACAAACGGAAGTCAGACGGTGCCAGGTCTGGTAAATACGGGAGATGTGAAATTGTTGTCCAGCCAAAGGAGCTGATGACCTCACAAGTTTTGAGGTTGGAGTGAGGCCTAGCGTTATCATGTTGCAATAAAATCTTAGACATTTCCAAAGCAGGTCGAACTCTTCGTATTCTTGCTTTAAACTTTTTTGATGTATCGATGGAAACATCTGAATTGATTGTTGCTCCTTTGGACATGAAGTCTACCAGTATCACACCAACACTATCCCAGAACACATTCACCATCACTTTTACTGCAGACTGCTGAGATTTGAACTTCTTCGAGCGGTTTGAGGTGGGGTGGCGCCACTCCATTGATGCTCTCTTTGGCTCTGGTTCGGAGCGGTGAACTCAAGTCTCATCTCCGGTCACTATTTGCTGCAAAAAGGTTTGTCACTAAGGCAATACTCCAAAAGTTTAAAACAAGCTTATTGTTTATGAGCTTATTTAAAACAAGCTTATTGCTTACAACGGGATTGTTTATGAGTCTTTGTGAGCTGCCTTGGGACCCACCTTGCGCACACTTTTGAATCCCCAGGGTATCCATGAGTTTTACAGCACTCTTTGCACTTACCCCTGATGACTCAGCAAGCTCATTAATAATGATGCGTCTGTTTTCCTTAATTAATGCATCTGCCTGATCAATGTTAGCAGAACTGTGAACAGAAAACGGACTGCCACTTCTTGGCTTATTGCAAAAATTGCTTTCAGCAGGTTCTTCCTGTCCATCATTGATTCGCTTCATCCATCTCGTCACAATGCTGTAGTCCAGCGTGGTCCAACTACAGGCCCGCGGGCCGCATGCGGCCCGCGAAACAATTTTGTGCGGCCCGCGGAACAATTTTGCACAATTCAAGTCTTGTCGATCATAAGTAGCGGCAATCTTCTATAACAGCGTGGTCCAACTACGGGCTCGCGGGCCGCATGCCGCATATCAATTTTGCACAAGTCTTGTCGATCAGAAGCAGCAGCCGTAATTTTTTTTTGGAGAACGCTATGATTTTGCGCCAAAATAGGAATTTTGGAGACCGATTCCAAGTGAAGACCTTTTTTTTTTTTTTTTTTTTTTTTTTTTAGAGAACACCTGATTTTGGAACGAAAATAGGAATTTTGCAGATCGATTCCAAGTGAAGACCTTTTTTTTTTTTAGAGAACACCCTGATTTTGGAACGAAAATAGGAATTTTTAGCCGACTGAGGCCCGCAAACTCGAATAATTTTGAAAAGTGGCCCACAAGAGTGCAGAAGTTGGACCACCCTGCTGTAGTCTATCGCACCGTTACCATAAGCCTGCTTTAGCCTTCTGCTTATGTTCTGAGCTGTTTCTCCCTCCGACAGTAGAAATTCAATAATAACTCTTTGCTTCTGCCGAGATTTGGGAAATCATGCCAGTTTTACCTTCTAATGAAGAAAATATGAAGGGATTGCTTAAAATTTGAATTGCAGATTGCAGTTATTCAAACCCGTATTTTTTTACAAAACCTGTAAACCTTAGTTATCAATCAATAATCTGTAAAAGCGTCAGATGTTAGTTAAATAAATGCTGCAAGAAATTAAATCAGTGGTATTACTTTTTGAACGCCCCTCGTATTATGCTTCATTCACTTATACAGGACGCCCACCGTAGAAGTAGGAGTATCTTTATTGTGCTCTTTGATTTGTCGAAAGTATTTCACACGGTGAATCACAGCTTACTGATTAGGAGATTGCGAGGCAGAAATGTCCGAATCACTTTATTGAAGTTGTGAAGGATCTCTATTGAAGTCTTACTGAACCATTGAAATCTCCAATTAATCGACTATTACGAGAGACATTGGATGAAGACATGAAGAAGCACAATTTGATAAGAAATCCTTTTGTTGATAATGCAAATGCCTCTCATGGGTTTACATCTCTGGAAGCTGAACAATTTAATCGATCTTTCTTTTGACCTCACTTTGAAAAGCTTATACATGTACAACCTTAATTTACTCATTTCATTCTGGGTTAAGGCTCGATCTGAGTTTCCATTTGTAGGCTGTAAAGCTCTCTGTGTTCTTGTGCCTTTTGCAACGTCATACTTGTGTAAAGCCGGTTTTTCTGCGGTAGCAGTAATCAAGCGGAAGTATTGCAATAAAATTGACATTGAACGCAACATGTGTGTTGCAATATCAAACATTGCACCGCGACTTAATAAAATGTGCATAGAGCAACAAGCTCACTGGAATTAGCCAGGGATGGAATTAGCCACTCAATGGAATTAGCCAGGGATGCCCTTTAAGCTCGCTGTAACTTAACATGATTATGGACGAGATCGTTAATGGTCTTGAATCCAGACTGGGATGATGCTACAACAGTTAATTGAACGACATTTGATCGAAACGACACTTGATCTAAACGACACTTGATTGAAACGACACTTGATCGAAATGACAGTTGATAACAAAAAAAATTAATTTTTTATGTTTTTGTGATTAAACAATCTCTTTGTTACTATAAATTAGATGCATAAAAAGCAGAGGCCATCAGAAAGAAGACACTTGTTTGTTTTTATCTTTTATAATTTTTTGTCAATGTCAAGGTCAGGGTTTTTTAACAAGGTTCCTGGGCAAAGTATTTTTTAGGAGGCAACAAGTAGATTTCTTGTCGTATTATGTTTTGTTAGATGCCTATTGCTGCCATTTTTTCATTTTTTTTACATTGTAGTCAATTATTTAGGGGAACTGTGCCTTGGCCCGCCCTTGCAGACCTTTTGCAGAAATAAGAGACAGATTCGAAGGAAAAGATCTATTTTTTTAGAGAATGCAATGTTTTTGGGACAAAAATCCCGGACAAAGACAAAACCGGGACAGATTCAAAGAGAAGGCCTTTTTTTGCGATTACTTTGTTTTTGGGACAAAAAATTGACAAAATTGGGACAGAATTAAAGTTGTAAATTTTCTTTTTCATTATTCATTCAAGTGTCGTTTCGATCAAATGTCGTTTCGATTAAATGTTGTTTCGATCAAGTGTCGTTTTGATCAAGTGTCGTTTCGACCAAATGTCATTTCGATCAAGTGTCGTTCGGTTAACTGTCAGGTCATGGACTAGGATACACGTTACTGGACGGTTCTGCGTTATCGACATTGGCTTTTGTAGACGACTTTGTTCTGATATCTGAAAGCTTGACAGGAATCAAGACTCTCCTGTACCGATCTGTTTTGATTATGACCGAGAGGGGACTTGTAATTAATTATCCCCGCAAGTCGATGTCAATCGGATTGAAGAAAGTTAGTAACCGAAAACAGTTGCGAATCTTGTGCGACCCCTTACTCCGAATAGAGGATCAAGATAATTCACCGGTCGGATATTACTAGGTATTTTGGAATCAAATTTGAAACATGATGCTTTGGAACAATAAACAAGACCGATTTTTGTGTTACTTTGAAACGGTTGAAAGGCGCTTCGTTGAATCAAGATGATTTTACCGCTTGGCTATTGGAAAAGTTTCAATTCAATTGTTGAATTGGATTAATTGTGAAATCAGACGCTTTATGAAAGGAGTTCTTAGAGGTCCTGGTAACTTATCGAAAGAGTGAATACATCTGGAGACGAGAAAAACAAGCCTTGGCGTACCCAATATGGCTGAAAAGATTTATGGAGCAAATAAGAAAATTTACAAGCGCTTTTATAAAAATCTAAAGACCCGCAGATTCGTGCATCTTGTAGGAAGAGTTATGGGGTGGTGAAATGTCCATCCTGGAAAGATAAATCTCTCAGTGCAGGAAAATGGATGCAAGTGGTCTAGTGGTTAAGCGCCGGGCTTGTGACCAACATGGTCTCGGTTCAAAATCCACTCGCGCCATTCTGTTGTGTCCTTGGGAAAAACACTTTACGACACATTCCCCTGCTTAGTGGTCCTGGGAAGCAGTTCTAAATTTTAATCATATCTCCATTAAATTACAACCCGACAGCAATATCTTAATATCTCCGGAAGCAGATTGCAGTAATTGCTTACCCTATGCATTAGCGCCTCCGTCGCTTTCCTGCGAGTCAGGAGGATAAATATAGCGATAAAATAAAAAATAAATAATAAAATAAATGCCATTCTGAAGTCTCTGTCAGATGGCAGAGATGGAAGAACTCTGTTGAGAGTTATGGTGCTGAGGCCTTTCTAGGGGATGTAACAGCTGCTGAATCCGGGACATTTGTGATATTCCCAACGATGCTTTCTACCTGACTGCTTGGGCCCGAAGAACGCAGACTATCCCTTGTGGAAAAAGTATAGTTAGGGGTCTTGTGAAGGCAAAACCATTGTGTCGAAGTTGTGGTAAGTCTCCAGAAATGTTGTCTCATCTTTTTTCAGATGTTCAGAACCATGACCGGATTGAGGATTGAAAGCCACAGCTAGGTGCTTAATGTGCTCAAACTGTTTCTTAAAAAGACCAAGGCTACTCTTTTAAGTGAGTCACGGATCGTTTTTTCAAAAACCGGCGACATCTTAAGACCCGATCTAAGCGTAAAGGATCCTAATGAAAAAACTGGTCTGTCTATGATGTCCATTTGCTATATGAACACTTTATACGGCAGCTGGATGCTGCAAGATCCTATAAAAATGAACAAATAAGGATTGATACCTGATGGATTCTGTAATTACTTCGATCCCGGAGCCCACAAATACGACGGAATCATTATCGGTTCCAGAGGGGCTATAACGTTGTCAATGGTCAAAGACTTGAAGGAATTAACGCTGACCAGAAACCAAATTTGGCTCATGAAAGTGCTATCTATTAAAGGTTCCAGGAAAATTTTTAAAAGATTTATGGACCGCTGAAATTTGACTCTAGTCTGTAAAAAAGAAATAAGATTACTAACAGCCACAGGTTGGTTGGTACCTGATGTCATTATCCAAGCTCTAAATTCACGAAAATTGTTTCCGTGCGTCGTTGGCACAGTCACAACAACTGGCTACGAGCGCCTAATGCTCAGAATAATGTGACGGAGAAGTTCTGTTTCGCTGGATCAAGACCATCGGAGAGGCTAAATGATGATCTGCTCATATCTGATAGCGCTTAAGCGCGGAAAAATGTAAAAAAATCAATAAAACAAAGAAAGAACATTCCGGCCAACGCTTGTAGTGGAAACCACCCCCAATAGAATTTGCTTGTTTCTTTCATCCTAGTTCTTCTGATTAGCAACCCTTCACCTACATCAAACTTCCTGATTATTGTATTAGTTGCTTAGTTTTACGGTAAGATCTTCAATCTTTACTTTATTAAATATTCTATTCATTCACTATTGATTTGTATAAAGTTTATTACGCAATAAACATACTGTAGCTTTGATTTATTTCAGATAAATGCTTTTTGAATAAGAATTCATAGAATTGTTAAATGATGATAATCCTGTGATCGAAATCAATTTTAACTTTTTAATACAGTCATTGTGCAGCGACAGATTTCTAAGTTTCAAGCTTGTCTTGTTTTTGTGTAGCTTTGAATTACATGTAGTTTTATCTCAAAAGCTTGAAGGGTAGCATTCAATCAGAAATCGTTCTTGTACTTTTAAACACAATCTATTAGACAAAAAGGGTTTTTCTGCTTTGTTTTAACTACACCGTAAAATATTTTCATTTTTTGAAAAAATCAAAGTTTGACAGTGCGATATATTAACCCTATTTATAAAAAAAATGCTTTAAAACAATACTTTACTTCTAAGCCAACATGTAAACTTTGTTGATGAGGTTTTGTTGGTATAAAAATAAATTATCAAAATATATTTACCTGGCTTGAATAACAAAAATTTGTTTTGGGCGGAACCATTAATGTACAAATTATACCAACAGTGAAGAACAGAATAATCAACCAATCATATTTATAATTATTTCCAGAACAGTTCGTCAAAAATGTTGGCGTGTTCAAAAACGTAAGAAACGCTTTTAACACCGCACCCAGAGCGAATCCTTGAATGCAGCTCGAAACTACAATTACAACAAAAAACTTTGAACTTAGCAAAGAATATTTATCTTCAGTATCAGTGACGTAGTTCTTTTTAGAGTTGCTATAATATTTTTGACTTTCTTTATCTTCTTCAGCAGAATTTTTTTCTTCAATCAGTTTAATATGACCATTTCTTTCAGCAGCGACTTTTCCTGTTACGTCTTGCCAAAAATGCAAGCCTTTATTGTCGTGAATTAAACTCCAAATTTCAAAACAGCCAATAAAAATTAATAAAAACAGCGAGATAATCCAGTTTTCATAAAACGCGTTAATTGATCCACAACAATATCGAACGCTCATATTTAACAAGACAGCAGCTAAAAATATTGTGTCCATGATAAAATTATTATTTGTAGATTTTTTAGTACCTTCGATAGACAAAATGTTTGATATAGTTGTAAATGTTTTATCATTTACTTCTGACTGGTAGCCAGTTTCAAAAGTACTAAATGAATAAAAACTAATCGGAGATTTCGATAATATCCAACCTACACTGAAAGGCATCAAAACTATTCCCACTCCTAGAATTACAGTTCGTTTCCAAGAATCCGAAACCAAAGACACTGTAAATATTAAAACAGATGGAGTCAATCTTAAAATGGATAGAATCAGGATATTTGGTTGGTAACATCTGATAGTTTTAACGCCTAGTAGCGACGGTGCTATTAACACAGTAGCAAAAAGAAGAGTGATCGCAGGAAACGAAATTCCAGTTAAAAGTGGGTCAACGAAATGCCACCAATTAGCTTCCAAAAACGACGTTAGTAACACCCAGTTTGACAATGCAAACAAAATTTGATGAATGGCTTCAATGAATTGTTGAAATAAAAGCGGTTTTGATTTTCGATCAATCATAATTCTTAAAAGAAAAAGATCTGATAAGAACCAAGGCTAAGCTTAAACATCTTGTCTTAATCATTGATTCTTAAAAGTAACATTAATGTTAAATTATGTAAAATAATTTTAAATGCGAATATTATTGTGTCATAATATCCTTTTGGGCTCTAAGTCTACATATTGGTAAATTGACAATTTAGGGTAGATGAATAACCTCTTTTAAATGTATTGCTAATCAATTGCATAATTTAAGATTGTGTTCAGCTATCTAAATCGGACGATTACAAAAGTGCAAAGCAACGGAATAGGGGAAAAAATTATGATGATATTGTCAGCCTATAGTGTGGTTAAACTAAATTCAACCCAAAAACGAATGAAAAAATACGCTCAAGTTGACTGTTTGTTTTTTATTAACATAAATTTTTTTAATCAATTATTGATTAAAGATAAAAATGTTTTTAATAGTTTCCAATATTTTTCTATTTAATTTTTTCGCATGGTTTTATTAGCCTGGTTGCTGCTGTCTATATTAAAAGCAGTTATGTTGTAAGTACGCATTGTGTCCCCATTTGAAAATGTGTTGTTAACAATTTTCCAAGGGCCCAACGAAAATCACTCAAATATGTACATGTACATTGAGGATTCAAATTTTGCTCGCGAGTCAAAGTGCTATCGCGCTGCGCTATCCAGCATTAAACAGTTCAACAAAGCTTTTCCCTGTTCATTCATGTGGTAAATTAATCGTAAATAAGTCGATCACGGAGACAATAAAAATATTATTGCCAAAATTATAAAATGTCATCAAGGTGGTTAAGACCTAAATGAATTAAGTTATTAACATAATATTAAAAAAAGAAGATAGAAAAATTAAATTTAAAATTGAAAGTTGAAATTAGAATTTTAGTGACGAAAAGACTCATTCCTTATGTTTTAAACATCCAAGCCTGTAGCGAGTATATATACGATCCCTTTCTTCGCAGTTTTGCGCCAGGTTAACGCAGAAACTTGTGTGGTACTCTCAAACAGCGATCTATTGGCGGTTGGCACAGAGTGTCAAATAATTACAAACTTAAATTAAAATGAATTAAACCAATATTATGTCTTAACGAGTTTTAGCTGTTTCTGACTTAATTTCACAAAACTGGCATCTTTCACTAGAAACAGAAATACGTATAAAAGTGAGAAAGAAAATTTAATGTTGAACTAAACAGAAAAATCCTGTTCACTTTTACAAATTCATATTTTTTGAGTCGATGCATTTTTTGGTCAACGATGAACGGATAGGACATTTCGAAGTTAAACCTTTTTTATTTAATTGAAATTAATTAAAATTTTAAATGTTGTCATAACATTTTTGGATATCGAAATTTTTACTAACATGTTTAGGTTTTCTCAATAAGCGTAAAATTTCTACACTTCACGTAGTAAATAGATCACTGTTGCTAAGTAACCTGACAGTGAATTTGTATAATCTCACTACGCTACACAACTCACAGCTGATTTAAACAAAAGCGAAAAGCGAACCAACGAAATTGTAAGTTAAAATTCATAAGGATTCAGAAATTTTTAATTTCAGCATAAATTTATCTGAAGAGAAACAAAAGTGCAATGATTTTTTATCGTCTTTACAATTTTAGCAAGTTATCAACCTTATATCTTCAATCTATCTCTCAATATCTAAGCGTAATTTTTGTGATATTAATGCAATATAATAGCAAAAAATTAATACAATTTAGCATTCTTGCAATTATAAATTTGCTTTAATAAGCTTTAAGCGTTTTATGATATATAATTTTTAATGCAAGTGTTGTCGTAAAATCCTAGAAATTTGTGTTTTCATACTAACAGAAAACATTTAAAAAAAGATGAAAAAATCTTAACGCAGACTGGCTGGATACGCAAGTTTTTTAACAAAAAAAAATAACGATTTTTATTTATGGCAATCTTGGATAAAAGCAAAAAAAAAAGGCTTTTACTTGTGATCGAAAACCCAAAAATTATGTTTAGTTGTTTTTATTGCAAGTGGATTTTCGCCCAGTTTATGTACCAAAGATAAAAACCGATAACATATACTGCTAAGCCTTGGCTGGCACATCTGCTAAAGGCACAAACAATTTAACAAAAGCAAATTTTTAGCTGTTTTTTTCAAATGTTGATTTTTAGTTGAATTGTATGAGATAGATGCTTTCAAATGTATTAATATATTTAGAATCTTTTTAAAGTATATATAATGTATATATTTCACGTTTACAGTGTTTCATCATTATCACCTATGTGACATACATTCTTCATCGTTATCACATTTAATATTGTAAAGACGATTTTACAGCAATTTCCACGTCTAATCAATCGCCAAAAATATCAAAAAAAGCAACAACTGGATAATGATCGGATAAAACTGAGGCTTCTGTAAATATCCTACTTGCCCGTAACTTAACTCCTCGATAAAAAATATGGTCAATAATTGTGGTTTTATTACCAATATGTAACGTTGATGTTTGGTTCTGTTTGTTGTTTACTGCTCGTCTAAAACCAGCGTTTTTTAATATATCCAACTCTGGTTCGTCTGGGTTTAAATTGAAATCTCCCATTATTATGGTTGAAGTGTTTGTCGCATTGCCTGCTTGTGAAATTAAAAATCTCATGTGTTTTTCTGATAAATAAGCAAATGGGCTTCTTCCTTTTGTTGTCAGCGTCCAGTTTTTATAAACTGCGTGAACAGTGATGATTTCGATCGGTTTTTTGTGAAAAACACAATTTAATTTGATCATGGAGTAACGAGGCAAACGACGTTCTTTGTCACGAGGCAATACGAAACCTCGATATTTATTTACGTTAAGTTCCGTCAAAAGCGATGTTCCAATAATTCCAGTTGAAAGTTCCGCTGCCGGATAATAATCGTAATCAATAAATCTTGAAAGATATCCCTGGATGTCTTTTCCACCAAAATAAGGAAACAAACCTTCGGTCTCTTGCAAACCGATTGCATGCGGATGAATTATATCGAGAACTCGACCAACACATGGCAAATTGTCTCTTCCGTTTAGACTATGACTGAAAAGAATGTTCCATGTCATCACCGACAACAGAGTTTTGTTCGATCGAAAGCGACCGAGTTTTTGAAATGCTTCAGACACATTTTCAATAATTTGATTGTTTTGCGAAAGACAATGTCGACTCATCAAATGCGATCCAATGGAAATGCTTAATGAGCAAATAAATGCAACAATAAACCCAAGTATAGCCGATGTTTTGTTCTTGGTAATAATTTTTTCAAATATATTATAGCAACCAGAAAATGATCTTTCAATTTCCAATACTGTTGAACCAGTTACATTTCTCTTTTTTTTAGGCGAAATTTCCAACATTTTAACGACCATAGCAACAGTAATGAGAGTGAAGAGCAACACAGAGCCAAAAAAAGTTAAGATAACATTAAAATTTGCGAAAAAACTTGATACAAACAAAGGAAAAGCAAAAGATAGAATAGCAAAGTGCGCAAAAAGAAACCCAAACCCCATGCTAAAACACACCATCCCGGGCATAGCTTTTATAAATAAAAATGTTTTGGAATCGTTTGACAACGAAACAATCCATTTCAAGGAATTTACTAAAACTGAAAAAACGTAAGGCAGAGAAAAGCTGATCATCAATACTCCGGTTAAACATAGCATAGTCCTTGTAAGTATTAAAATTGATCCAAAAAGAAAAAATCCGAGGAAAAATATATTCAAGAAGTTTATGTCAGAAAAAAAAATCTGAAAAACAAAGATTTCTTAGTTAACATATGTTTTTATTTTTCAACTTTAGTAACAAAAAGTATCTAATGTTAATTCAAAGACTACTATGAATTCTATACTCAGCGCTGCAACTAATTAAACGTAACATTAATTTGGCAAATCGCTTTTTATAAGTTTTTTTATTTGTTTATTAAATCTATAAGCAATTACATGAAGTACACAACAGAAAAGATTATCCCGGTATACTGTATGTGACAGCTGACTCTTACAAAAAAACGTTTTCAACATTGTTCATTTGCATGTTGACAAAAAAATTTTTTCTGAAGCGTTTTTAGCGCTTTTATAAACTTTAAAACAGTGGCTACCAATCTGGGGGTCGCAGAACATTGTAAGGGTCTCGTGAGGCTGTTATTAATGCAAAATCGAAGTGAATTTACGTATCGTTACTCATACGTTTTAACAGTCGTATTTGTGTATCACTTTTCATTATCGACTAATTTGATTCGGATTGCTTTTTAGCATCTCCAAGAAGGGTAGAGCACAATACTCTCCCTAAATACGCTACTGTCGATATATAACAGAGAGCTATAATAAGCGGCTATGTGAGAATTTAAATACATAAACAATAATTATTTACATTTTATAGAGAGCTGTAAGTTAAGGATGAAGATCAGTCAAGTTTGCTAATGGTATAGTTAAGTGGAGTATTGTGTTCAATAGCACATTTAGCCATGGAGAATAAACAAATATACATTGAAGAGTACATTATCCTTGGCTTTATTTCTTTACTCATCCAATGGCGTTGAGAAATCATAGTGTGTTCTCTGCCATGTTGTTTTTAGTACTGAATTAATGAAACAATCGAAATTGAAACGTCATTTAAAAACCAAACATTCTCAATATGCTAAAAAGATTGCCGCATTCTAGGGCCGAAATTATCGCTGGTGCAGCCGGCGCAATGCACCGAAACCCAGCATGAGGAGGCCCCGCATTGCTACATTTTATTGTAAAATATTTTCGTTAAAAGCTCAAATAAACTTATTACTATTAAATGTCACGCTTCATCAATGATTTTAATTTAAAATGGGGGCCCCATAATCAAGCCGTACCTGACGAAGGGGGTAGGGAGGCAAGTCAGGAATTCTAGAGCAGTGAAAATGATCAACTGGAAAAAATAGTTACCTAATTTAGGTGAAGACCTCTTTTTAGATAACACCTTGATTTTGAGACAAAAATTCAGAAATTTTTTAGAGAACACCATGGTTTTAAGTCAAAGTTTGCTCTTCGTCCGAGAATCTCAGATAATTTTTTCGTCTTATCCGTAAAGTACTAGAAAATTATGATTGGGGAAAATTTGGGCAAAACTTCATTGTCGTCCCAAATTTTTTTGGCTGGTACGCCTATACCCATAATAGATGTTTGCACCGGGGGCCCACCTGACGAAGTTACGGCGCTGCCGCATTCTTTAAACGCCAAGAAGCTGGTCCCAAAGCGGCAGAGGCTTGACGCTATATCAAGTTTGTATCAAGATAATGTGGCTGTAATCCAAGCGTTCTATGAAGTCGCATTAGAAATTGCTGAAGGAAATAACTGCATACTATTAGAGAAACAATTGTGAAACCGTGTTTGTTGAAAACTGTAAAGCTGGTTCTCGGGATGCAAGCGCGGCGAAAGTTAAACAAATTTATTATTCTAACAATACCATCAAGAGGCGCGTGTCAGATATGTCTGAAGACTCAACAGTGCAAGTGATAAGTGAAATCAAAGCTTCTCCAATGTTTTTAGACGAGAGAAAAAATGTTAGCTCATGTGCTCAGCTGCTTGTTTTTGTCAGGTATATCAATTTAGTAACTTCAAAGAGGATTTTCTCTTCTCTAGTGAGCTGAACAGTACGATGAAAAGCGTAAATGTTATGAAAAAGATGACAACTTTTTTTTAATCTCCCCAACTTCAATCGATAAATGTTTGTGGAGTTTGTACCAATGGAGCTCCTGCTATGTTGAGATCGCAGTCTGGGTTTCAACAAAAAGTTAAGGAGCTTGCTCCTGAAAGAAAAGGCACGCACTGTTTCATTTATAGATACGCGCTTGCCAGTAAAACCTTACCAACTCAACAACAAGGTGTAATAAATTTGGTGGTAAAAATTTTTAATTTTTTCAAAGCAGGAGGTTTTAGCACACATTAGTTTAATGAATTTTTCCGGAATATTGACTCAAGACACTTTTTTACACAGCTGTTCGTTGGCTTTTCAAAAGGAATCTTCTAAACCGCGTTCATAAGATAAAAGATGAGATTTAGTAGTTTTTAAAATTTAAAAGCAAAAGGGAATTTTTGTCGTATTTTGGTAATAATAAGTGAATAACAGCTTAGCTTATTTTGCGGTTATATTTAAAAAATTGAAATCCCAAAATCTGAAACTTCAAGGAAAAGACAGAAATATTATACAACTCTGTGACAACGTGAAGGCATTTGTCTCAAAATTGAAAAACTGGCATCAAAACGTACATATTGGGAATATTGGTATGTTTTTTACATTGTCCAGTGTTACTTGCAGCCAAGAAAAAAGTGAAGAACTTAAAGATTTTTAAAATTGACTGTGGAGCATCTTCATTCCATGGAATCAGAATTCAAATGTTACTCTCCGGAACTTAAAGAACAAGAAGCTATATATGTACAAAATTCGTTCTCTATTTTTATATGTGCAATTGCCATTCCCAATGAAATCAACGATCAATATTTTGATTTTGTAAATGGCTAATCTACCCGCATTCTTTACCATGGAAATTCATTCCCTCAATTCTGGTGTAATATGTATAAATCATACCCACAAATTTCTAAGATAGCTTGTCAAGTACTCAGCTCTTCTGCATATGAAAACAAAAAAAAGAAATAGAATAAATGTGGAAGATGACATGAGATTGGTTCTGTTTAGCACGCAATCTCAAATTTCCCGGTTGGCTGCATACATTTCCTGGAAGATTCGTCAAAAATATAAGAAACATATTTCAGTGCTTACTTTAATGAGGCATTTGGCAAAGAATATAAACGGGAGTCGGGGTATATCAGAAAATTTTTATAAAGGGCCGTCAAGACAAAAAAATTGGGAATCACTGCGTTAAAGTATATTGTTTTTTAATTTATTTTTGTTTGCGTGCGTGATTAGGCGAGTCACAGTTTTTTACAATTACCAATTTTTTGGTGCTCTTCTTCAGTGATTCTTAACTATATACCCGCGAGATTTCCAAGTAAGTCGCAAAACTTTTTTAAAATGTTCGTTCAGTGCTCCGCAACGACAATGTAAATACACTACTTAAAAAGAGAAAAAAATTACGTTTCTTTGAAGCAACGACCAAAAAGCTCAAAAAATTCAACGCAATTCTCGTTATGTGAAGTTTTTGGTGATCCGTCGTCTTTTAGGCTCGTTTCTTAAATAATATCCGAAACTTGGATGTTTCGCGTAAAAACATACGATCAAAAATCTACTGAAGACCAATAAAAGAAATCTTTAAATATTTATAAAAAGTTACATAGAAATTTAAGGTTTTAATATAATACGTCACGATGCCTCAGGTATAAGAAAGCATTGGAAATTTGATGAAGACTAAAAAAAATCTGCATTCCGGTCCAAGTGCGCCTAAAATTTTGAAAAAGTAACAAAGTGTGAAGCGGGCGCAAAAAGTTTGAGAACCATAGTCCTAGCAAGATAACCTGATTGTAACGTTTTTAGATCCTGTAATTTGAAACTCAATGCTTTAGTTCACGATAATTAACAAAATGATTGGGCTGCAGAAAGAAATAGATTTCTATAGATTTTTGTAAACTCTGATTGATCTTTTTATTAGACAGTATACTCAGAGACAATTTAATAAAAATTCAAGCAAATTTATAGTTTTAAATGAAAATAATTAATTAAGCAAATTTTTTGCTTCAAATATAGAAAATCAATTTCGCTCGAAGCACTTTTATTTGATTTACAATTAAAGCGATAAGTTTATAAACTACCTGACTTGAACAAAATAAATTCCCTTTTGGTGGAACCATAAATGTACAAACTATGCCAAAAGTAAAAAAAACGATAATCAACCAGTCATGCTTATAGTTGATTTTAGACCAGTACATTAAAAATCTGGGAGTGTTGAAAAACATTTGAAATATTATTAGCAAAATACTTAATCCAAATCCTTGTATACAACCAAAAGCAACGATTTGATTGACCAAGTTTGATTGAAGTAAAAAATGGTTTTCCTCAAATTCATCGAAATCCTCCATCTTTGTTCTGTCGACATCACTTTCATGCTTTACATCTTGATCAAAATTCATGTTGTTTTCATCAAACAATTCATGATTATTATTTTCTTTATGATGTATTGATTTAGTTAAACTTTGAAAATTATTGAGAAATGAATTCCTAATTTCAAAACCACCAATAAAAACCAACAGAAACAAAGAAAAGATCCAGTTTTCGTGAAAAGCATTAATTGATCCACAACAATATCGAACGCTCATATTTAACAAGACAGCTGCTAAAAATGTAGTGTCCATAAACAAATCTTTATTTTCGGGAGGCATGCTACGATGAGATTTTAATAAAATTGATATTCCGTAATTTTCATCAAGAAGATATACTTGCGCGTTGCTTTTAGCACCAGTAAATTGATTGGCAAAATGGCTGATTGGAGGTTTCGATAATATCCAAGCTACACTAAAAGGAATCAAACTTACTCCGATTGCCAAAAGTACTGTTCTTTTCCAAGCATGAAAATACAAGTAAGGTGAAGATACAAGACATAGCAGAGCAGGTGGTATCAATTTTAAAGTGCATAAAATCACAAAACTAGGCCGGTAACACCTAATAGCTTTAATGCTTAGTAATAAAGGTGTTATTAAAACAGTTGCAAATAGAAGACCAAGTGCAGATAGCGAAATCCCGGTCAAAACGGGATCAAGAAAGTGCCACCAATTTGCTTCTAAAAACGACGTTAGTAACACCCAGTTTGATAGTGCAATTAAAATTTTTTGAATGGCTTTGCTCAACTGCTCTAGTAGCAATTTTTTTGATTTTTGATGAATCATAATTCATAAAAAAACATCTGCTAAAAACCACAGCTAAATCGAATTTTTGTATTATAATAGATATTTAAGAAATAAAAAATACTTATATTTTAATTTTTTTCAAGAGAATTTGAAATGCTGATATTATAGCGTCACAAATAAATTATTTTCGAACTTGCTTATGGCTTTAAGTTTTGATTTTGTTGCATTTATGAGTATAGAATTATAGACTCTTAACTTTACCAATTTTTTTCGGTTTTTATTTAAAACGGCAGTTTCCGTCGAAAACGAAAATTTAAGTATGAAGATTATCCAAAAAACTTTTCTTAATAAATTAACGGGTATATTCTATCAATTTATATAAAGTTTTTGTGAATATTATGCACAAAATTATCGACATAAACAAATTCTAACTCACAAATATTGTTTTGAATATTGTAAATTTTATAATAGATAAAATACTATGAGAAAACTGCACAGCTATTATTTTGCAAAACTAAGTTTCAAATTATTATTATTATAAAATAATTATATTGAGAATAAGTAACTTGCTTAATTGAGTTATGATTGACATAATTTCCAATTATACTTTTTTGGTGCAAAGCATTCACTCAAGTCATTTGTTAAACCTACGGTTAAACAAGAAAATATTTTCCTTCATTTTTTGAAGTAGAAAAATTTATAAAACTCATTATGTGAATTGGATCAAAATGTAAAAGTCAGGTAAAATTTAAAAAATTTCTCTTTAAAACTAAATTGGAAATGTAGCCGTGCTTTTGCACGGTCAATCTTATGTATGAATTAAAATGAATTGAACCGGGTCCAACAAGATGATGACGTGTGTTGCAGATGAGTATCCATAGTACAAGCCACTTTACACAAATGGAAAGCGAAAACAAGCAGTTCTTGAGTAAATTAATTTGTTCTATTTAATTTATTTATATCATATTTCTTTATTTTGACTAGCAAACAAAACGGGTAGCTTTTAAACAACCTTGAAGAGAATTACACGAAGATAATTGACATGAGCCCCGAACAGCTTGGGTTGAGCTCAACCGCCTGCGGACTGGTGTTGGGCGATTCCATTCGTCCGTGCACAAATGAATCTCGCTCCTTTACCGAATTGCGAGTGCGGCGCCGCTGAACAAACCGCAGACCACGTTCTAATAGCGTGGCGTATGGTTGCTTGATGACCAATTAGTTAGAGCCCAAAATTTAGTTTAAATGAATTAGAAGGTAGTACCGAATTTTTTGTATTTCTGTTGTTTTGTTTTTTTGTGGGGGAGCACAAAAAAATATTCAAAACTGTTGAAAATAAATATATAAATGAACTGAAAATTAAGATCATTTTAATGACAACAAGATTGTTTACGGATGCAAATTAATTTAATCACGTTGAAAAAATTTTATTTGAATAGAAAAAAGGCTAGGAAGAATAGCGTTTGAAATTAAAGTCTGTCTATAAAAAAAGATATTGAATCAACATCAGCGCAAAAGTTATACTCTAGTACAAGATGAAGCTGAAATCGAAAAAAGAAATATCCAAACCGGTGTTTCTCAACCTTCTGTAGGTTTTTTCGCTTATGAACCCTTTTTAAAATTTATATATAGCCTGCGAACCCCTTTTGGTTATGTAAAATGTAGATATAAATTTTACAAATATTATATAAAATATCGCTGTGCCCCCCATTAAAATATTTGGCGACCCTTATGAGGTCACAACACCCAAGTTGAGAAACGCTGATCTAAATGTTAATCTTTAAATATTGAGCGCGAAGTGGTTTTCTTTTCGTTTAAAAATTTTTTCCGTTTTTGTTACAGTTTTATTTTATACTACTAAAGTATAAAGATTATTTTCAACTTGTTTAGATTCTACTGTACTTTAGTATATCTCTTTGGAATAAAAATGTACAAAAGCAAAAAGTAGTAGGCTACACTTCTATAAGTTCCTCTAGGTAGAGCTATTAATGCAATTGGTATTTTTACGTCCGAAGACGGTGCAATTTTTCTTTAGATCAAAACTTGGATTGATTGAATCTTAAAGAAACACACTTTTTTTCCGAAAACGTAATATCGATTTCTCTATTAAAAAATTATATAAGTTTTAATTTAAAAAAACTCCTTATTAAAAGAGATATTGGGATTGAGCTGGTTGGATATTTACGAGTTTTTTGATTTTATAAGAACAAGAAATTGATAATTAATCTTAAAATCCTTAAAAATTAAATCCTTCTTAATACATTATGAATGGCAAAAAAAATTGTAATGGGTATATCATCGTTTGAATATTAAGTGTTTTAATTGAATCAATTTTTTGACTGAATTACGTACTTGTTGATTGAATACATTCACAACGATGGCATGGCATGTAATAAAACAACAATAATGAAATTTTATTTGATTAAACAATGACAAAAAGACAAGGCATATAAGTAAGTTATGTTCGTAGCATCCGTAGTCGGTCTACGAATGCAAAAATTAATATGTTTAAAACTTGAATGGCAATCTTCCTCTGCAAAAATTTTTGTAGCTGTGAAAGTATCTGGAACTGGCTCCGTAGGTGAGGCCGTATCTGTATTTATCTCCCGGTAAATATCCCGTGTAGTTCGGTATCAAGCCCTCGCAACTGTAAAGCTTGTTATCTCTGTCGCAATTATAAGAATCGGTAGGAGTGTTCAAGGGACGCTGAACTTGGACTTCTGATCCTTCTCTTGATTTGATTCCGTTTTGATCGCGTGAAAAATTTGTGAGTGCTTTATGAGTAGATATGGGGTAACCTTCACCAAACCTAAAAGTAAAAATTTTAACCTTTATCACTTTTTCATTTATTTCAAATGGTAACTTTAAACTTCGCCGTAAGAAGCGGAGGCAAGTGGGACGAGCCCGGTAAAAGCAGTTATTTTTAGCACATTGAAAACTATGGTTGGTGATTCATAGATTTTTAAAATTAACATTTTATAATGCCTTTAAAATTAATCGGTGACTAAAAAAAGTGACCACTTTAAACCATTTATGTAGAGGAAACCAATCTTATGACATGTTTTGGTCTGTTATGCACATGCGCTCAAGAAACTCAGACATTTAAAACGATTTTTTTCTTCTGAGTATAGACAAAACAAACTGTTTCGTACCTTGCGCGAGCTTTCGGTATGAATCCTGTGTATCCAGACACAAACGTTTTATCAGGGTTAGCGTTTTCCATAAAGTAAGGAGAAATTGAATGTGACATCGGATTTAACGGCAGGTAAGGTTCAGGTTCACGGCGAATCGCTTGTTTTGGGGGTAACGCAGAATTTTCAATGTCCTTCATTTTGTTTTCATGTTTAATTCTGTCATTGTTGTGATCGAATAACGAACGCTCGCAAATTTTCGCGTATCTGGCGCCGAAATGCTCCTCCAAACGGGGAACAAAAGCAGAATACCCAGGAACCATATTTTCGTTGAACTTTATGTCACCCCAGCTTTTGTTTCGGTGACGAATCCATTTTTCTTTATCGCTTTCTCGTTTTGCGTCAGGTATTTTTTGCGGCGTTAGATCCACTAGAATTAACCGTCCCGATTTAGATACATTAGGGTCAGTTAAAAGTCGGTTTGTTGTATTCCCAAAAGTGTCTCCAAACTGAAACGGAAGTTGCGAGTAGTAGCCACTATAGCCTGGTGGATAATAGGGGTTTTTATAAAAATTTATTTTTCTACGTTTGATAGTTGTCATATTGCCATGCTTAAATTATTATACTGCTGTCGTTAATTTTGATTAATATTTGGTTCACTTGATTTACAATACATTGTGACGCAATAGTTATTCTTATTTAGTTCTGCAAATTTGCATTTTATATGAAGCTTTCTCAACTAGTGTTATATAAGCGCCAGCTTTTCGTCTTTGACATATAAACCAAAATTTTTCCAGTCATAAGAAATATTTCTGTAGGTTGCATTATGAAAAGAAAAACATATTTAAAATTAAATAAAATAGAATGAACGAAGGCATTGCTTAAGATATAGTATGTAACTGTATAAAAGTATTCTTAAATATGCCAATACCAGCAAACCAGCAAACTAACAATGCCTAATGCGAAAAACAAAAAGCTCTATAGACCACTGCTCTGATTAAAGAGTTTAAATACTCGCAAGTTAAAAGTTTAATGCACTCCCGGTTTTCAACCTTTTGTGCTTTTTGATGATGCATGACTCTTTTTGGGATTCAGCGTGATCGAGTGGTTCAGAACGCCGTGATTTTGATCGACATGGTCTCGGTTGAAAACCTACTCGCGCCATTCTGCTGTGTCCTTGGGAAGGCACGTTTACGACATTTTCCCCTGCTTGGCGCTCTCAGAAAGCAGTTCAAAATTTCACTCATACCTCTATAGAACTGCAAAAACAAATAAAAATTTCAATTGGACAGCAATATGTTGGCATCTTCGGAAGCAGGTCGGGTAATTGCTTGCCCTATGTATAGCGCCTCCGTCGCTTTGCTGCGAGTCAAGAGGATGAGTATAGAGATGAAATAAAACGATTATTATATAGTCTGCGACCACCTTTTTTCTTTTCTTCTGTAGATACAGATTTAAAAAGTGTTTTACAAAGTGTTTATGGTTGCTATGAAAAGTGTTGCTGCCGGGAGATGAGTGATGTTGTACATCACGCTTGCCAATGCTGCTCGGCAAACGTAACCTAAGTAAGCTGAGCGTTTTTGATGAGAGTTCAAAACTGGAAATTGTGGTCGGGAAACGAGTTCGGGTCGGCTTGCGTGATCCAGCTCTTGGCAGTCTTGGCACCCCACGGATTGAAAAATTCTAGTTTAAAGATTTCACTTTTTGCTTATGACGCCCAATAAATCATATAATTTTGATGCATTCTGATGCAATTTTTTAACTATTGGTATTTTGTGACAAAGGTTGAATTAAAAATGGCTGTAAAATATTGAAATACTAACCTTAGATTTGGCGATGATTCGCACATGTGACTCAGTCAGTAGTTGTTTTTTCTCTTTGTAATGGCATCTCGGAAGCACGCTGAAATGAGACGGTTCGATAAACCAGTGAGTGTTAAATAAATTGTTCATCTATTTTTTCGTTGGTGTTGTAAAGTTTTTGAGTGTTAAGCTGTTGTTAATCTGAAAGGCCCATTGTGTTAACGTTGTTACATACTGTTATATTGATATACGAATTGCATACACCGTTAAACAACTTAACAGTTAATGTTTTGTGCGCCAGAACTTAATTTCTGAAATTATGCCCTTTTATTAGTCATTTGTTTTTTCTTATAATATAATCATTTAAATTTAAACCACATTTAAATTAAGAGGCGTAGTTGAGTGAATTAGAAATTAGGTTTAGAAAAGCAGATCAGAGATTGTTCACTCGCTTGCGTTCCATTGTACCGCCCAGTATTCAGTAATGGTTGAGGCACCTTTCAGACTTTTATTACAAAAAATTGTAGCTGAACAACTCAAAAAACATCGCTGCGCTTCATCCAGTTGGGAAATACAAAATTAGCTTATAAGACTTCCATGAAATTTGCTGCATTTAAAAAAGAATAATTTTTTAAACTTAAATTTAACTTTTTAGTGGTTTACGGAAAGCAATTACGAGCCTACTGTAAACACATGTCATATATTATTATTATTATTTTAACAAGAAAGAAGAAAATGAACTGAAATAGTGCCAACTGCCAATACAGATAAAGAAATAAAAGACCTTTCTATCACTACGTCCATAGAGGATCGCCGGAGGATGAAACCCTCGAAAACTTGAGTAGCAATTTTAATACAACTTAGTGTAGGGAAAAGGGACCGCACCACCACGATGAGAGAGCTTGTTGTTTCAATCCACCCACTGTGGGCCCCCTTCACTCACCGATCTTTTTCTTTAAACGCGTTTTAAGAATTGCTCCATCTTTTTCTTCAGCATCTCATTACCATGACAACCCGGAAATGTGAAAAAGTCGTGGAGATCATTCTCCAGTTTTCATGATCTTATTCTCAAACTTCAATTGCTTTAAGTACCTGCAATCTTATGCTTATTAAAGTTCTCTGGTCTTCCCCATTTCAATACTCTATTTTCTGCCATTTCTCTACTCTTTGTTCTCGTGAGGACCTCTCTCAACTTTGCAATGAAGCCACTTTCTCCCACATTTCTAATTTTCCAAACAGTAACATCAATCCTTGGACTGATGACTGGGCTAATGGGGGGCCCGGAAGAAGAACAAAACAGGGGTTCAAATTAGATGTTTTAAATGTCTCATTATTATTATCTTTTTCATAGCCAAACTTTGGGCTACCAGTTACAGTGCCAAGACCGGTCCTATACTTTTATGCATTAAATTGGTTTATTACTCATTTTCTGTCCTGTGAGTTTCAAACTGTCACTTTGTATTTCGATTACCAATCTGTTTTGTCAACTTTGTCTGTTCGTCTCTTGTACTGTACTTTCTGCCTGAATCCTTTATTGACACTTAAACTTTCCTCAACTTTTTATCTAAATCCAAGGTAGTCCATCTTCAGTGAATACCTAACCATTCCTCTATACGTAGCAATGAATTTACGCAGTTCTCCCAAATCGTTTCGTGCTTGTGGCACACTTTGGATCATTTCTCAAATTTGTGACCTACTTGGACCAGGGACAAAACCTTTTTTCTGTCCTCACTAAGTTTCCAACGCTTTTCTTTACCCGTGGCTTCAATTAAAAGCCTTGAAATTTCAATCAAACTCTTTAAAAACAAAGTATAGATCTTTTTTAAATTTTTACTAAATTTTTAACGGTTTGTTTACATGGCAAGATAGAAAGTTTTGCATACCTTTCAGCTTCCACAAAACAAACCTGGGAAACAATTGATGACCGAAAAAAATTGAAAAAAGGTCTTTATTTGTTGATTGCTTGAAGTAAAAGATTTTGCTTCCCAAAGCTTTTCATCTGACACTCTTCAGGGGAAATCGTCAGAATGAAGTAGAATTGAAACCGAACTAATTTATAAAGGAAGAAAGTAGAGTTCTCATTGGCTGAAAGAGTCAACCAATGAGAGAAAGGTTAAGAAATTTTGAGAGAGTATACGAATTCTTTTTGCTTACACAGAAAAGGATTGAGAGATTTAATGAAAGTCGCTTCAAGAGCAGAAAGGTGAAAGGAAGAGCGACCTCGAGCGAGAATAGAAAATTTTTCGTTGCTGTAATGGAGGGCACATTGGGCGTTGTCAAGAAGATGTTGACCAATAGCGGATTCGTGAAATTGTTGTGGGCGTATGTTGTTTTTGCAAGAGCGGGAAAGACTTTGGCGGTTGGTCGAGGTACGAGGATTGGTGATGGATTTAGGAACGTGTTGTTTAATTCGCTCTTCTAGCCGTTGAGACTTAACAAAAACGATTACAACGACAAGATGAAGACGATTCTTAATGACACGACCAAATTTCTTGATCTTGGACCAGTCACGAACAACGACAACACTGCTAAAATTGAATCACGGATACAACGACGATTACTTCAGCTGAAGAAAGAGTACCTAATTTCTAAGCAAGTTTATGAAGCAATCCGACCCACTGGCTCTCAGCGACCGCGCATGTATGGTCTTCCGAAAATACACAAAAAGGACGTACCCTTACGTCCGATTTTGTCTATGACCGGATCGGCCCAACATCAGCTAGCTAAATGGCTTACTTCTCTTCTTCAACCTGTTCTTGAAAACTTTTCCTCTAATTGTTTGTCTGATTCTTTCACTTTTGTAAAAGAAGTCAGAAAATTTACCTTTTCTCCTTCCTCTGTCTTTCTTTGTTCCTTTGATATTTCCAGTCTCTTCACTAATGTTCCGCTTGCTGAAACCATAGAAATCTGCGCTGATGCCCTTTACAATGACGACTCAACGGCGCCATCCTTTCCACGCAACATCT
This sequence comes from Diplosoma virens, assembly GCA_963680785.1. Classification (NCBI taxonomy): domain Eukaryota; kingdom Metazoa; phylum Chordata; class Ascidiacea; order Aplousobranchia; family Didemnidae; genus Diplosoma; species Diplosoma virens. The sequence goes on along the minus strand of OY796881.1, from coordinate 55,475,888 downwards.
TTGTCGAATTAATGCAGCTAGCCACCTCCTCTGTGGAATTTAGCTTTAATAACAACATGCATCGACAAATCGACGGCGTCGCTATGGGCTCACCGCTTGGTCCAGCTTTAGCAAACATTTTTGTTGGCTACCAAGAAGCGAAACTTTTCAACATCGCCAAAAGACCGTTGGTGTACTTCCGGTACGTTGATGATACTTTCGCCGTATTCAACAATGAAGAAGACTGCAACAATTTCTTCATCCAGCTCAACTCTCTCCATCCCTCACTTCGCTTCACCTATGAAAAGGAATCTAATCACTCTCTCCCTTTCCTTGACGTGTTAGTAGAAAGGCATGATTCAGAATTTCTTACTTCAGTATACAGGAAACCTACCTTCACTGGCCAATATCTACGTTGGAACTCTTTTAGTCCACAGAAACGGAAAATCAATCTAATTGGTACTCTCGTTCACAGAGCTTTTATGATTTGTTCTAAAAGCAAACTGGACCAAGAGCTTGGCAAAATTCGTTCAATTCTTTTGGAAAATGGCTACCCGGAACGTGTAATCAATTCGGCTTTCAAGCGAAAACTTCAACAAATAAATTCTAACCTGGTCCACACAGTAAAAAAGTGCCCTGTCTACCTACACATCCCATGGATTGGAAACGTTTCGATGAGGTTCGAAAAGCAGATTACGTCTGCTGTGAAACGCTGCTTTTTCTCCGTCGAACCACGTGTTATTTTCAACACCCGACAGCTCCTTCCAGCGATTAAGAAAGACGTGCTACCTTCCCATCATCACAGCAATGTTATTTACCAGTTTTTGTGCCACTGCGATAGTCGGTACGTTGGTCGCACGTCTCAACGGCTAGAAGAGCGAATTAAACAACACGTTCCTAAATCCATCACCAATCCTCGTACCTCGACCAACCGCCAAAGTCTTTCCCGCTCTTGCAAAAACAACATACGCCCACAACAATTTCACGAATCCGCTATTGGTCAACATCTTCTTGACAACGCCCAATGTGCCCTCCATTACAGCAACGAAAAATTTTCTATTCTCGCTCGAGGTCGCTCTTCCTTTCACCTTTCTGCTCTTGAAGCGACTTTCATTAAATCTCTCAATCCTTTTCTGTGTAAGCAAAAAGAATTCGTATACTCTCTCAAAATTTCTTAACCTTTCTCTCATTGGTTGACTCTTTCAGCCAATGAGAACTCTACTTTCTTCCTTTATAAATTAGTTCGGTTTCAATTCTACTTCATTCTGACGATTTCCCCTGAAGAGTGTCAGATGAAAAGCTTTGGGAAGCAAAATCTTTATTTGTTGTTGGTTAAAATGATATTTTTAGGCTTTCATGTCGGCTAATTAAAACTTCTGGCAAAAAAAAGTGTTCAAAATTTTGTGCTAAGCTTTTTGATTTCTGCTTCAAAGAAAAAAAATTTTTTTTTTCGGAACGAGCCTGCTTTTTTTCTGCGGCACACCGATTGCGGAGCCCCGCTTCACGAATGGCCCCCAGTATAGGCCTACCACTCTCCAACGTATTTCTAAATTTATCCAACATCTATCCTTCTTCATTAGTCAGAGACGTGGTATCCAATCTGGTTTTTTTTCATGACCCATTCCAAGCTGTGTCCACTGAGAAGCATACTCGCTCTGTTCAACATGCTCTTTTCCGTTTACAGGTCGGGTCTAATTGAATAGACGTTTGGTGGTACAGAATTTGAAGATGGCGTGAAGTAAAAGATTTTTCTTCCCAAAGCTTTTCATTTGACACTCTTCAGGCGAAATCGTCAGAATAAAGTAGAAATGAAACCGAACTGGATTATAAAGAGGAAAGTAGAGTTCTCATTGGCTGAAAGAAGTTAGCCAATCAGAGAAAAGATTAAAAAATTTTTAAAAAGTAGACGAATTTTTTTTGTTTACACAGAAGGGGATTAAGAGATTTAATGAAAGTCCCTTCAAGAGCAAGATGAAAAGAAGAGCGACCTCGAACGAGAATAGAAAATTTTTTGTTGTTGTAATGAAGAGCGCAGTGGGCGTTGTCAAAAAGATGTTGACCAATAGCGGATTTGTTAAATTGTTGGGGGCGTATGTTGGCCTTGCAAGAGCGGGAAAGGCTTTGGCGGTTGTGCGAGGCAGAAGGATTGGCGATAGATGTAGGAACGTGTTGTTTAATTCGCTCTTCTAGGCGTTGAGACTTGCGACCAAAGTACTGACTATCGCAGTCGCACACAAACTGGTAAATAACATTGCTGTTATGATGGGAAGGTAACACGTCTTTCTTAGTTGCTGGTAAGAGCTGTCGGTGTTAAAAATAACACGTGGTTTGATTGAGAAAAAGCAGCGTTTCACAGCAGACGTAATTTGCTTTTCGAAATTCATTGAGACATTTCCAATCCATGGGATGTGTAGGTAGACAGGGCACTTTTCCACGGTGTGAACCGGGTTAGAATTTAGTTGTTGAAGTTTTTGTTTGAAATCCGAATTGGTTCCGGGTAGCCATTTTCTAAAAGAATTGAACAAATTTTGCCAAGCTCTGGGTCCAGTTTGCTTTTAGACAGATTATAAAAGCTCTGTGAACAAGAGTACCAACTAGATTGATTTTCCGTTTCTGGTGGCTAAAGGAGTTCCAACGTAGATACTGGCCGGTGAAGGTGGGTTTCCTGTACACTGCAGTTAGAAATTCCGAATCATGCCTTTCTACCAACACGTTCAGGAAGGGGAGAGAGTGATTAGATTCCTCTTCGTAGGTAAAGCGTAATGAGGGATGAAAGGAGTTGAGGTGGGTGAGAAAAGTGTTGCAGTCTTTCTCATTATTGAATACGGCGAAAGTGTCGTCAACGTACCGGAAGTACACTAACGACCTTTTGGCGATGTTGAAAAGTTTCGCACCGAGCTGTGAGCCTATAGCGACGCCGTCGATTTGTCAATGCATGTTGTTATTGAAGCTGAATTCCATAAAGGAGGTGGCTAGCTGCATTAATTCGACAAAGATGTTGCGTGGAAAAGATGGCGCCATTGAGTCATCATTGTAAAGGGCGTCAGCGCAGATTTCTATGGTTTCAGCCAGCGGAACATTGGTGAAGAAACTGGAAATGTCAAAAGAACTAAGAAAGACATAGAAAGGAGAAAACGCAAGTTTTCTGACGTCTTTTACAAAGGTGAAGGAATCAGACACACAATTAGAAGAAGGGTTTTGAAGAACAGATTGAAGAAGAGAAGTAAGCCATTTAGCTAAATGATGTTGGGCCGATCCGGTCATAGACAAAATCGGACGTAAGGGTACGTCCTTTTTGTCTAATTTCAGAAGACCATACATGCGCGGTCGCTGAGAGCCAGTGGGTCGGATTGTTTCGTAAACTTGCTTAGGAATTTGGCACTCTTTCCTCAACTGTAGTAACCGTCGTTGTATTCGTGATTCAATTTTAGCGGTGTTGTCTTTGCTGGTGACTGGTCCAAGATCAAGAAATTTGGTGGTGTCATTGAGAATTGTCTTCATCTTGTCGTTATAATCATTTTTGTTGAGGATGACAACAGGCGCTGTCACCCTCAACAAATAGAACAACAGGCGTTTTTTGGCATAACCAATTATATATATTCATTTTGGCATAACCAATTTACTAAATATAAGAGTCGTTATCAAGAAAAAAAAAGAGAAAAGCAATAAAAAAAGAAAGAAACTGACGTTGGACGTTTGAAAAGGCAATATACCTTTACCTATGAACTGAAATGAACTGAAACTAACGAAGAAAACAAAATAAAAGAAATCGAAAAAAAGGCGTATTTCTAAAAAAGCAGTGATAAGGCTCTTCACCAATCAAAACGTAATTTGTTATAAAGAGCAGAAGAACAATAAAATTTGTGCAAGAAAACTTGTAATAGTAATGCCAATATTTCGTGTTATTATCAAAAAAAAAAATTTTAATTGGAAGTGAGTTTTTGAGACATAATAATTTTTACGTTATTATTACAAGATTATAACTGATTAGGCTCAACTTTTCAAGTATTAACTTTTCGATTTCATTTCATATTTCAAGGTATGCTGTGCTTTTTGATATATGTTTGTCACGCATCTTTTTTGTTTAATGTGGTCATATTTGGTAAAAAATTATTATTAGTAATAATTATTTACAAATTCCATTACAATTAGTGACATAATCGTAAAGTTGGGCTCATGGCAGCGTAGTCAAGTTGGTGGAAGCGCTGTATTGATGGTAAATGTGATCGACACAAGTGAAATTCAAAACTTTCTCGCATCATTTTGTTGTGTCCTTAAAAAAGATAATTTATGGCACTTTCTTCTGCCAGGCAGTCTTGGTAAGCAGCTGTAGATTTCAGTCATTTAAATTAATAAATAAATAAATATAACCCGACAGTATTATCTTGGCGGGTCCCAAGGCAGGTCGGGTGATAGTTGCCTGACTGTTTCGGTTATGTATAACATCTTTAACATTTTCCTGCGGGGCAGGATAATACATAAGAATAAAAATATAAAATCAATTTAAAATTAAAATATCTTTTCATTGTACACTTAAATAAGCAACCAAAATTTTTGGCCTTCATAGTATAGCTGAACAGACAGACAGAAAAAAGCTTTTTATTTGTCAAATTGGAAACAGAGTTAACAACCTCATCTAACGGGCACAGCACCTTTCATATCTCATGATTCGCACCCGCAAATCTTGAAATAGCATCTAATAATCCCACTGCCACTATTACCTGGTTAAGCATCTTCAGTATTAAATAAGCAAAATAAGATTTGCAACTTGAGTGTTGTTATATAACTAACTTTTGATTTGATTTAATTGCTAAAAAAGTAACCTAGCATTTGCTATTATCAAATATATTGCAGGTTATTTAGCAAAAACGCATAGTAAAATAATTAAAGTTTTTACAAAAGTTTGTTTCTTCTGTCATTGTATGCGAGATCATGCACTGAAAGCGCAAAAACAAATTATATGTTTTAAATATCTATTTTGCTTTAACTTGGCAGCGACTTTTAAACGTGAACTTGAATATATGGTAAAAAATGAGGTTAAAAAATTTTTTTTTGACGTGAAAACCAAAAAAAATTCTCCTGCTGACAAAATTCTGATTTGAGTTTAGTAAAACACATGAAGTAACTGAAATACATGTAATTGATAAAAAAGCGTCGTTTGATTTTTAAAGTTTTTGAATGCACTTTATACACTTAGATTTTCCGCTTCAACGTTAATAGCAGTTTGAGTGAAAATATACAAAAGCTAAATAAAAGCATAGATAACCCGCCAAATTATTTTGTTTTTGACGAAGTTGAATGTTTTTTATTAGTAGTTCTAAGGTAGCGTACTTGAATTCCTTAGGCCATCTAAATCTTGACTTTTTCTTCAAAACGCCGAACAACCAATGACTGGTTCAGTTTTCATGTAATCAGATGCATAAGATAAAGTTAAAAATAGATTTAAATAAAAAAAAATTGTTTCAAAACTTTTGATCCATGGTTTAGGGCAGGGTTTCATCACCTGCGCGTGAAGAGCGACTTATACAAGGAGTCCAAAGCCTTTTTTTATATAAAAATTATAGGTTTAATTTACCGGCAGAAACTTTTTTCCAGCACATTCCTAAGAACTTGAAATCAATCGTTTCGGTGAGTTCATGTGTCAAGATTTAGGTGAAGACTTTTTTTTTGTTTATCACTTAGAAATACTTTATTTCTATGAACACCGAGTTTAATTTCTTTTCAATGAAAAGTATCAATATCCTTAGCGACCTATCAGGGAGGTCCGCTGGATTTTTCTACAAAATGCTAACTTGTTTGCGATCTACATTTTACGTTATCTTAAAGCATTTCAAAGATTAAAAGAACTTGTCAATTACAATAATGTGACAATTACAATAAACATGAAGTTAAAACATAAAGTTTTTTCCAAAAGTCAAGTGAAGGTTAAAAAAGGTCATTAGTTAAAGTTTGAAGTAAAGTTTTGTTAAAAGTTATGTGGTATTCACTTGACTTTCCGAAAAAATTTTACGTTTGATCGTCAAAGCATATCTTTCGAGAAAAAATTTAGGGCTTGTGCAAGCTTTTTGTCCGTTTTGAGGGCAACAGTGTTTTAGAAAATTAGACTGAAGGTCAATGTATTCCAAGTTTTAACGAGGTCAGAAAGATGTTATTTGCGAGCCTTTGCTTGTTATCGCTATTTACGTGAACAGATGTTTTAATCTACTATTGAACTGAAAGCACTCCATGACATTTTCTTTGAATATAATTTTTCATCATAAGTGCATAGACGTAACATAAAGTATCTGAAAAAAGCACTTTGTCTTGGCGGTATTGTTTGCTGTGGATATTCTTAGCTTAGACAAGCATGGTTTTGGGTAGCGTAAATAATGCAATATGGTGAAAAGATAAAAAATATTTTTAGATTAGTTTTTTTTTTCAGTTTACTTTCTTACCTTTCTTCAAAAGCTTGATTATGAAAGCGTTTTTTTTTTTTTTTTTTAACAAAAACCATAGAAGAGAGACAAGCGTAAAGTTTGTTATATTTTGCTGCAGTCAATGCTGCTATTTTATTAATTCTATTGGTCAATTAAAATTACTTTAAAATTTATTTCAGTATTGGATTCAAATTAAATTTTAAGATGCAAGAAATTTTTGTGAAACGCGCTCCAAAATTGGCCGAATAAAAATTAAATCAAACAAAAATTTCTCAAGCTTGTAAACATGTCAAATTTTTTCATTGTCGCTTATTTCAATAAAAAAAACAATTATCGTAAAGTCCGGCGAATAAGACCTCTCGGCGTATAAGACCCCTCCCCCCCTTAAATTAAAGTTAGCTTAGCTCCAAAAACCTCACATTTTAGTCTAATTTTAAAAAATGTAATTTTTAATTAAAATTTAATTTATTTCATTTCATTAATTTTTAATTTAGAAAAATTTTTAAAAAAATTTAATTTTTTATCACATTATGATTTTCTTCTTCGGTGTATAAAACCCCCTCAAATTTAGGACTAACTTTTGGTTATGAAAAGGGGTGTTATACGCCGGACTTTACGGTACGTGTTTTTGATTAAAGTTATTCTTAGTTTGTTTTAGAATGGAAACCAAAAAATATAAGGAGGAAGAAAAGGAAAAAAAGAAAATGAAAACTTTGTGGCTTTAAGTCATTTCAGACCCAAAGCATTGAAGAAATATTATTTTATAAAAATGAAATTTTGAAGCAGAAACATCTATTGCATATTTTAAATTCTAACATCGTCTTACTTTGACAAATCAGCAATACTACTAAATTTAATTTATAACAATCTCAAAAATTGATGCGGCGGGATTCAAACGTTTATTTTTCGGACTGCAGTCCCTGTAAATTTCAATAGTGCGATCGAAAAGTTAATGGTATGTTCAATATTACTTTGATCTTGTAATTTAATGGGTCCTATTTAAATGTTTTCAAAAAAGTTGACCTGGTTGGGTCTTCAACGTTTAAACTCTAAGAAAAATTGTCTTTAATCTAATTGGCGCTTTTTATTTAAATCAAGTGCCAAAAAGCGAATTTTATTCTTTAGAAGTCAAGTGAAACGCTTTAAGGCCTGTTTCCACTAACAGCGTGGAATAAAGCACTGTTTGTTTCTTTTATTCATTTTTCCAAGCTTAAAATCTAAGCGAGCGCAAAGCGAAGCAAAAAATCAATATAACAAAAAAAGAATGCTGCATTTCACGCTCGTAGTGAAAACGAGCTTTTACACTTGAACCAATTATGGATTCAAAAACCGAACCAAGAATTAGGAATCTTTGTCAGGTCAACGCGTTTTCAGATTTTCCTGTTTTAAAAAAGCAAGTACTCGTAGGATGATGTTAAAGTAATGAACAAACAATTTGAGTTGTTAAGTTGATTATATCACATTCGTTTTTTGTTGAGTAGTTGTCTAGGCTTTCTAATTCTTAAAAAACTTATAGCATGCGTAGATTGAGATATAAATTGAAGATGCTGCTATCATACTTTCATCAGTATCCTTTTTACTTTGGATATTGTTTTAACTTTGGATATAGTTTTATCGTTGGATATTGTGCAGTTTTTTTAATTTCTGTTTTATTTAGTTGGTTAATCAAAATTCTTAATTGTTATATTGGAAATTGCAAACAAAAAAATCAAATACGTGTATGAATAATTGTTATAATATTTGAATTACGTTTGCCCGAAGTAAAATAGCAATTTTTTAAAAACGATTAAAAATATAAGCTTGCAGCTTTTATCCTTTGTAGATTTTGTTCTTTCATTCTTCTTTTAGAAAAACAATTGACTCGTCCTTCAAAAATCCAACCACATCTTATTCGTTTGTGTAAATACTATTGATGACTAATCAGTTACACAGATATTTGAAATGTTAGGTATTTGTTCAGTTTGACAAAGACTGCCTGTTTTCATTTTGCAAAAGATTCTTTGTGCGAATGACGTTAAAGAAATGCTATCTAAACTAAAAATCAAAGCATAAAGACAAATCCATAAGAATTAGACAGTTTTAATGAAGTTATTGACGTGAATTTACAGATTCCTGGCTGTATGATAATTAAAAAAGTTTGCTTTTTGCCTTTCTGTTTGACTATCGTTATTTGAAGAGCATTTGAGATATCACAAAAAAATTTAGATGAGAATTTTTGAAGTTTGCTTTTTGACTTACAGAAGAGGTTGAGATTGTTTGTCGTAGAAAATGTACACGGGTCAATCTAAGTTTAAAAAGTGGGAATTTTGAACAATAACAAAGTTGTCAAACGGCCAGAACGTTGTAACCACCTTTTTTTGTTCACATTTTGTTTTTGCAATAAATTTGATTTTTTTTAGCAAATAACAAGCAAATCAAGGAAAACTTAAAAAAGACTTAGCCTACTTTGAATTTCGATAGCGTCAGCACAGGTGCAATAGATTAAAGATTTTTAAACCATGGCAGAAGATAGCAAAATTAATCATAGTTATAACCAACGTTGGGATTCAAAATTTTAAGAACAGGTTCTCCTTTGTATTGAACTTGCCAACAAAAGGTTCCCTCATTACACAGAGATATAGAGATAGCCAACATAGATTACGTGGAATTAAGAGCGGGTCGCTAGACGAGCTGAAGTTCCAAGAACCGGTTCGCCCGAAGCCGCGCAAACCCGCTAAATCCCTTACCGGTTATAAGCATACCTGTTTAAAAAAGAAACAAAACCGTTTTGATTAATTATTGAAGCAAGACGAGCTTTTCTTTATTTAGTCAGTGATAAAGTTTATCGCGACAAAGCAGCAATATAAATGCGTTTAAACCCAAATCAAAACGGAGAAGTTTACCGTTTAACAGAAGCCTTTTTCTAGTTCCAGCCGCCGCCTGCTTGTAGGTCAGAAAAGAACATAAAAAGTTTGACATCATAAAAGCGGAGCAGGTTTGTTATTGATTTCTGGGAAATAAAGTAAACTAGAACATGATGGCGGATGTGAAAACTTAAACTGTTTTCTGAAGGTAAATTTGTTGACACGCTTACAAGAATAAGTTAAGAGTGTAATTGGTAGCAATAAAAAATTAACCGATACTATTTTTCTATGCTGTTGAAAGTGTTGCACTATCATCTGTACAAGACAATTCACTAAGATTTTGTTTTTTTAATACGAGATAGGATTTTTTTTCGATTCATTCATTATTATAGCCCGGTCATGAAAAAATTCAATTGCGTAAGATTAGTACGTTAGTCAGTAAACAAAAAGTCAAGTATTGCTTTTTGTTCGTGGCGAAATTCAACTTGGTAGTGGTGTAAATCAAGTCTTGCACGTATTTTTAACAGTTTAATTGCTTGGTTATTAAACTTAAGACTAAATTTGTTTTGTTCCAAATTTTGCGGGTATCCAAACAAAGTTTGGCACCAAGTTGCTTTAATTGTTTTTTATTTGCGAGCAGTGCAAGAATGTGAAAATTCGACAATGAGTTCCATATTTAGTTTAATCAAAACAAAAAGCTGAATTTATTATCTTAATACCAATATTTTAGAGACTCACTGCAGTTTTAAAACAGCAAAACTATAGAATCACTTTCATAATGTGATGTAAGCGCAAATTTGAAGTGGACTTCAATTCTTAAAAATACGGAATTGCCCAAAATTTTTCGGCGGTTGCCCGAATCATCATCTTACAACACTTAACAAAAATGACGTCAGACGTCAACGTCAGACATTTTCTATGCTATTGAAGACTAAAAAAAAGTCTTTACTTTCATTCTTGGTCCAATTTGTCCAATTTTGTCCGAAATTAAGGGTGAAGACTAAAAAAAACAGGTCTTCTTATTGAATTTTAGTTATTCTTGCTCATTTTTCGGGATCACTCATTGTTCGGGAAAGTTGGGGTACTTTATCCTGGCGAAATCATTCCTCGTTACTTCCCGATAGAATTCTGATTTTGCTAAATTTGTTAAGTTTGGGAGTCAATTGCCCCCTTCCCCGGTTCACACGGCTATGATTGTTGTGATAACATTCATAAACTGTCAAAACTGAAACAAAGAGAAAAAGCAATTAAAGACCAAAATTGGATTCTAGAGTCTTATAAATTGAAAGCTGTCGTGATTCGTGTATGCTGAATGCTGCAGCATGCTCGGCTTATGTTTTTATTTTGTCAATCGTGTATGCTTCCCATAATGTTTATTGTGTAGAATTTTGGGCGACGACGTTTCCGTGTTCCGCAGTCGATAATCTGCGTATTCGATCACGTTCACCATATGTAGGCCTATATATAGCAACGTGGTTGTACCACTCAGTAGACAGGCGACGAAATTATGAGTAACGTGATAGCGCTACTCTGGGACGGAGACTTGGTTTTATTATAATTGATTAATAAATTCTATTTGAATAAGTTAAGTAATATTGTGTTAGGGTTAGTTTTAAAACAAACCTCCTTATCCTAACAAAGCCTGGCTTTTTGCAATTGAAACTTTTGTTAGCACACGTCAACAAAAGTAGAGTTTCACTTCATCATTCCTATATTTGTTTTGGGAAAGTAATTCAATTAGCATTAAAGGGCATTTAATAAATAAAAAAATTAGCAACAAATACGCGAATTTCAAAATATCTGTTTGTTTTTGAATGTTGAAGAACTTGAGATTGCTTTTGTGTTTCCGTGGTGTGTATGAAAAAAGAGCAACAATTTAGCTTATGAGTTGTCTGTGCAAACATTTGCATTGCTCAGTAAGCAAACCTGAAAATGACTTGCACTTGTTGATTTATAAGAACAAATTTGTTATTCTGGCTTCAGATTGTTTTAGGCAGTTCCAAAAAGCTGTATGAAAGCAAGCATGCAATATTGGCAAGTGATCTTTTTATACGGTATAATTAGGAAATGTACTTAGATTTCACAAGTTTTATTGAAGAATTTTATTTGAATCTTAAAAAATAGAAACTGTAAAAAAGTGCTATTTACCACTTAAAAAATTAAATAACTCATTAAATTAATTTTATATATGTGTGAAACAAGATGTGAAACAATGAATGATATGAAACAAGAGCTGTCTAAATCTAGTTTAAAAATATTGAACAGAAGTTAATTATTTTTTAATTTTCTTTCTAGAAAAAACTTTGCAGTTTTTTCTACATTGTATTCATTTTGTGCTTTTGAATAAATCATTGTACAAACTTGCTTTAAATTTTAAACAAAAAAACAAAGCGACATGAAAAGTTTGAAAAAAAAGTTAAAAAAGAAGCACTCCCTCAATAACAATCCTTCCACAACACTTGAAAAATTTACCAAAACTGAAGACTCAGTTCAAAGTCTTTCTATTCATTCAGTTCAATTCCCAGACAATCCGGAAAAAGAAAACATATCTACTTCGCCAAAAGCGCCACCAAAATCTTCTCCCAACTTATTTTTGAGAAAAAAACATTTAATGTCCTTAACTCCTGTTACAAATAGGTAAGGTTTCGTTAAAATTACGGTGAATTTAAAAGTAGTAGTTAAATTATAAGTATTCTTGAAAACACATTAGTTTTCGTTCTCGGCAGTCACCAAAAAATGCCCAAAAAAATTTGTGGCAAGTCAGCTACTCATACTTGTAGTTGAATAGCATTTCAACCATATTACCCATCCATCTGTTAATTTTGTGACGAGAAGTAACAAGTCTGCTTCAAATTTTCGGTACTGCCTCTTCAGTTTAAATCAATTCTCAAACCCTCTCGACTTAAGCTGCTTCAACAGACGAAAGAAGTGTGATTAGATGTAATTAAGAACTAAACCAGGCATGCTGATATAAGAAAATCAAAATCTCGGTGTTCTAAATAAAAAGCGCGCTTTGCTCTGCATTTTTTGTCGAATTAGCTGTGTTGTAAAGCATAAAATAAAAAAGTTGCCGAAAATAAGTGTTTACATTATAACTAAACATTATCACGTAAAAATGTATTTTTTGCGATACTGTAAATTACTTAAAACACTATAAATAGTTATTGAAAATAAAATAAAATTAGTAATTGTTTGATTTCAAAACCATGAAATCTATTTTGTTGAAGTATTTTTAACTATTTGGTGTGCAGGTTTGGTTTTTTTCAATGCCCAATTGTAATTTTTTTAGGAAAAGTAGTTATTTTTCGGTTTCTGCCTCATCGTCGCCTGGCAGTTCAAACAAAGAAAAATTTTCAGAAAAGCTGTCACGTAAAACAGGTGACGGCGTCTCAATGACGTCATTTTCATCAGTACAAAACTTATCGCAAAACAATTTTTCCCATCAATCCAATTTCGAATCCTCCAGAGATACGTTGCCGTCAACTCCAAGCTCTTTGCGAAACCTCTCTTTTTCATCGAGCTGCTCATCTCAAAGAAGTTCCACAGCTGAATCCGTTTCTTCTTCACAAACGACAAATCAACTTCGTTCTCCCGTCGTTGTCCAGCGCAACAAAAGCAACAAAAAGCTATTAAGTGCTTCAGGGTCTGAGTCTTTGTCGGATTCTCATCATTCCGGGTTTTTAAAAAACTTGAAAATTCACAAAAAAGAAAAGAGCCCAGTTCAAAAGCAACTTTCAAAAAACAAAAATTCATTTCCGTTGCGGCACACGATTTCCTTAGGCGATCTGACGGCCGATTCAGAAAAGACGGATGAGATACTAGAGCAATTCAAAGAACAATATAAGACTTTAGAAATCGAAGTGAGTTTTCTATTGCATATTTAAATTTTGCTAAAATAATTTCAAAAAACGTACAATCTAGAGCGGCGCATTTCCAGCGAGAAGGTTATCTACTTGGTCTTGAGTTTATTTAATGCAGGGTGGTCCAACTTCTGCACTCTTGTGGGCCACTTTTCAAAATTATTCAAGTTTGCAGGCCTCAACCGGCTAAAAACATTTATTTTTGTCCCAAAATTCCTATTTTCGTCCCAAAATCAGGGTATTCTCTAAAAAAAAAAAAAGGTCTTCACCGAAACTTCTATTTTCGTCCCAAATTCAGGGTGTTCTCTAAAAAAAAAAAAAAAGGTCTTCAATTGGAATCGTTCTCCGAAATTCTTATTTTCATCGCAAAATCATAGCCTTCTCCAAAAAAAAAAAAAGGTTGCCGCTGCTTATGATCGACAAGACTTGTGCAAAATTGTTCTGCGGGCCCGTAGTTGGACCACGCTGATTTAATGAATTATGTTTCTTTTTTCGCTTACTTATTTAATATATCTTTCTGCTACGCCCATATCACAGAAAAAGTTTGAATTCAAGCCTGACTTTTCAGGCGGGATTTGGGCCATTGATATAAGTTTACGTCGGCATAAGTTTCAAAACAAATAGGGCCTCAGTCGCCCCTGGCTCTCAAGTTCCAATAAATTTTAAGGCGGATTTCCTTAATAATCGGGCTTTTGGGCTTCAAAAAATGTTTTGATTTTAGATTTGAGTTTGAGTTTAGTGCTTGTATTTTCTGTTTAAAGTCAGAACATTATATAAACCTTCTTGATAGCTCCGATGGCAGGGTTGATAAGATCCTAATTTTCTAGGTCCGGGGCAAGGATGAAGAAGTTCAAATGCTTAACGCGACGATTGATCAAGTCAATCAAACTTGGGAGAACAGAGTCCGAGCGGTTATGAAAGATCTGGAACAAACAAAAAAGCACAACGAACAACTGAAGGAACGACTTCAAAAGGAAAACTCTGCTTCGAATTCAAATTTAAAGTACGTTCACAAATAAAATTTGCGATTTTCATTCGTTTGCAAAAATTACTTTCCTGAATTCCAATGTATCCTAAAATAATAAACAGTATCTTAGACGTTATTGAGTCGTTGAGTTAATGAAGGCCAATGTTCAAAATCCAATTAAAAAACGTTGTTTTTCAAAAATTTTATCGAACCTAAAGCGTCTTAAAAAAGAGAATCACTTTTTCATTATAAAATATCAAAGTTTGGATAAATATTTTGTTAATAAAAAAAACTTGGAGATTTAGAAAAAGACTTGAGCTGAAAAACTTGATGCACGTTCAATCATTGTGGACATAAAAAAATAAATAGTAAAATACGTACAAAGAAGAATTTCCAATTCCAAATCTTTAATCTAAAAAACAAAGTTTATATAGTATAAAAACAACAAATAATTTTCATTTGGGTTCTTTTGAATTTTTTTTCGTTGTTCAATCTTGTTTACTTTCTCCAAACCTAGTTCTACGTAATCTCAACAGCAGTTAAAATGAAAATTTTTAGCAGTAAAACGGCCTTGCGAATACCAGTAAAACCCATGCCAAAAAAGCAACCAGGGTTATTTCAACAAACAAAGCGGAATGGCGCGGAGGACGACGCGGCAGTAAGCAAACAGAACCAAATAGTAAGTCCGCGCATGAATAGAAAAGGAATTCCGGAACCTACCCGTAAAATGGTGAGTAAAGTTGTTTTTTCTCACTTTTTAAGAACCGTTTGTTTGTATCTTTGTTTGTTTAAAAGATTAAACCATAATTGAAAAACTTAGAGCAACTGCTTTTTTTGTAAAAGTACACGCTTGCATGCAGGTATAACGTTTTTTTTAAATGACAACCTTACTTAATGCTATTAGCAATTTTATCTTAAATTTAACTGTTATATGAGTTTTTTTTCTTTAAAAATTTATATCTGTATTTATTTAAAATTTTACGTATTTATCAATATTTTAAAACTTTGCTATGGGAGTGACGGGGAAAGACATGATTAGAAACGAGCACATCAGGAGTACCGTTAAGGGAGAACCGTTAGGAATGAAGATGAGGAGGGCAGGCTGAGGGGGTATGGACATGTCATGAGGAGAGACCAAGAGTATGTAGGAAGAAAGATGATGGAAATGGAGTTACCAGGAAAGAGGAAAAGGGGGAGACCAAAGAGAAGATTTTTACATGTAGTAAAAGAAGATATGGGGGAAGTTGGTGCAAAGGAGACGGATGTTGAAGACAGAAAAGTTGGGAGAATGATGATACACTGTGGCCACCTCTGACTGAAGAGAAAGGCCGAAAGGAGAAGAAGAAGATCAATATTTTAAAACGATTATAATTTTGAAAATAGCAGGCTTTCACAATCTACATATAAATTCTTTATTACTCATCATGAAAATATTTCATAGCATGATTCAAAAAAGATTTAGAAAAGACAAATGAGTCATTTGTAAGTAATTGAGTTCTTTCCGTTCATACAATTTTAATTCAAGTTGACGAAAACCACAACCGCTACTGAAACCACGACCTGAACTTTTTTTGTTATTTTAACTTAATAAAAATGAATAACTGTAAAAATATTACAAAAACTTGTTTGAATAATTTAATATCTAACAGTTAAAAAATTTTAAAGAAAAATAAACAGCCAACGAGGTTCATTAAAAGGCTTCCCTTATTGTTTGCATAATTTTCATACTATTTTCAGGGCGTTTCGGTGCGGCCCGGAGCAAAATCCAATGACGTCAAACAGAAACTCCTTCAATCTCTTCAAACGAGTCCGTGCTTGTCCCAGCTGTCGAGAAATGATCTCAATTGCATTGCTGAGGTCATGAAATCGAAAAAGATCATTACCGGTTTGTTTTTTTTTCTTTTCCTTTGTTAATAAAAAAACCAAAATGTCATTGTTGAAGCGATTGTTGACTTGCACAGGAGAAAGATTAATGCAAGAAGGAGTTTTTGGACAAGCGTTTTACGTGTTGGGGGATGCCGACTGTCGGATCTTCAAACAAAATCAAGAGTCGCATTCTCCAGATTTGTCCAACAACGAAAGGGCGATGAAGCCCTGGGAAATTTTTGGCGAGGCAGATGTTTTCTACAACACAAGACGAATCTGGTCTTGTAAGTGTGTGCGCCCTGGCACGGTAAGTATCGTGTTTGTGAGTTCACAACCAGAGGGAAACGATACAAGTCTGATATTGTTGTAAATTTATTATTACTAAACGCTCTGTAATTGTCGCAAACCCAGTTTTTTAATCTAAGTTATTTAAGAAAAAACTTAAATATTTTGTTCTTGATAAGAAAATAATATGTTGGATTTTAATTTTCTCAAGCAGCTTTGTGTAATCTTTCAGGTTTGGTTCATTACACGAGAGGAATTCAGATCCGCAATCGTGCAGCAGGATATTCTTCAACGACAGAGGAAAGAAATCCTTTTATTCCTTAATCAAGTCAAGTCTCTTGAAAAGTTAAAGAAAGAAGACTTTAAAATGCTCACAACGGTTTCAAAGGCAAGTCTATTGTCTAAAAGATTAAATAGAATTTACTGGTCAGCTTGATTTTTCTAGGTCGTCCATTTTGCTAAAGGCGATTGCATAATAAGACAGGGGAGTTCAATGACGTCAGTCTATCTGCTGAAAGAGGGCGAAGTCACTATGACTAGGTTAGAGTAGAAACAAAGAAATTAATTTTTATTTTTCAGTGAAAGTTTTGTTCATTTGGAAAAGTTTTAACCCTTTTTGCTCGGTTCCGCCAGAAATAGTGATCCTGGTTCCCACGTTAATTTAATTTATTGACGACAATCCAAACTTTTTTCTCTACTGAAAGATAAACATAGTACTATGGTCTGTTTAGAATAATCGACGGGTCTGAAACGCGATTGGAAACCCTTACATCGGGACAATTTTTTGGTGTTTCCGCAGCCGGAAATCGTCATCAACACAACGTTCTTGCATCCGGAAAAGAAGTAGGAGTTCAAAAACAGCTCTTGATAGAATGATGATGGAAACAAAAGATTTATTCCAACTTTTCAGGTGGTCCAATGTGTCGCCATCCCGAGCAAGAACTTCAACAAAATCCGCGATCGCGTCAGCTTTCTTCCCGGTAACGTTACGCTGACGAAGATAAACGCTAGCTTACCGAGGCAGAATCTTGAAGACGGCCGAGAAAGCGTCAGTAGTGACCAGACCGGAAGTTCAAGCGGATACGGAAGCGACCCGAGCACTCCTAATCTAAGGAGGAAAAGTCAAAAGCGCTACGACGAAGCTCACAGTATTAAGTTTGCGAAGACTTCTAGGTGCAACTTTTATTTTCTTTATTAACAACAAGTTGTATAAAAATGTTTGATAAAACTCCATAGAACCCCGTCTAATTAAAGAATTTTTTCCGTAGTTTATATATTTTCCGTAGTTTATATATTTTCCGTCCTAGACTTTTCTAGCCTAATTTTTCCCGAACTAAAATAAACTATTTTTGAAACGTGTAATTATTCCAAAAATAAAATTTTCAACATAATTACTTATTTTTTTCTCAGTAAACACAGCGAGCAATAAAAAAATTTGTAAACAAATTTTTTGTAAACAAATTTGTAAACAAATTTTTTTCTCAGTAAACCAGAGCGAGCAACAAAAAAATTTGTAAACAAATTTTGAGCAGCAATACTACTAAAAATCTTGAAGCATAAACCTAAAAATTTTTTTGTGCTATAAATAAATTTTTATCTTGTTTTTTACAGCTTTTTGCAAGCAGCAAAACTCAAAGACTTTGATACACTTGCCTTGATTGGAAATGGCGCATTCGGTTCTGTTTCTTTGGTCAAGATAAACAGCAATGACGAGAACGTTTTTGCCGTAAAGGTAAATTACCAACCAATTGCTTTATACAGTAGAAAACTAAACTATTTTTCAAAACCGGTTCCGTGGGTCGGTTCGGTTTATTGTGTGCAGCTTTCGTAAAAACCTGAATCGATTTGATGGCCATTCGCACCGCAACTTGACTCGCAGATAATTCAGATACGGAACAGTTTATTCATAATTTGAACAGAATTGGGTTGATGATTTTGTCTCCTAACTCACTTTCACCTCAAAGCTAAATATCCCATCGTAATGTTGAATTCAGTGACATCTTGATGTTCGGCGAGATTAAAACTTATTAATGGGAATAATGTTTCAGTGAATAGTTAAAGTGATTGTTTTTAAAAAAGAATTTGCCAATTTTTGAAGGAAATTTTCGGAAAGTAGTTTGTTTTTTTTGTTTTTTTTTTCTGGGCTTAAAGCAATTTTGGGCCGATATATGAGAATTTATTATACTTAAGTAGCCAACTGTCTTCACATTAAAATTTTTTTTAGAAACTGTCGAAACAAGAAGTTGTGGCTGCCGAACAGCAGCAAAACGTATTCAGCGAAAAAACAATCCAAATGGAGTCGTCACGCGATTGTCCGTTTATTGTCTCGCTTTATTCGACGTTTAAAGACAATCGGTAAACATGATTTCACAATGTCATCCATCATCTTTTATACGTAAGCACTTGAGAAAGTTCAAGAGCTTTAATATCCAACGTTCTAAAAAGCGGTTCCGCTGCGTAAAAAAACTTCAGATCAAGTTTAAAAAATGACCCTGGGGTAACAAGTAAAAAATAGCAAGTAATAGAACACTAACAAATAAATATAGAAGTTATCACAAGATCATTTTTTTAATTTGATCCGAATTTTTCGGGGTTTGGCTATACGAAATTTCCAAAAAATTTATAGGAGATAAACGTCGGAAATTCTGACATTTATCTCCTGACGAGTGTCGGACAAAAAGTTTAAAGATGAGTTTTTTCTTGGCTATTTTCAAATTCTCTACCACAAATCATTTGTTTAAATACTTTTTATTTGAAAACATTTGTGTGTAAAAAAGTGGCACCTATAGGCATACAGCGTATTTACAATACCTTTGCAGAATATAGCTTGTTTTTGCTTTGAATTTAAGGTTACATTATTCAATTAACTTTTATTTCATACACATATAAATAATTTTGTTTATGATATAATTTAGGTTTCGTCATGTTAAGATTATTCAGTTAAAAGCTGTTTTTTTTTTTATTCTTGATGAACAAATCTATAACTTTGAGTAACAAAAAATTCGTTTTGGTTATGGTAATTCAAAATGGCTTTAAAATTTTGCTTTTTAACAGCCTTAAAAAATAAGTTTTTTAAGTTTTGGAAAACCAATAAAAAGATGTTACTTAACATTTTACTATGTTACTAATAGATATCATGTTGTGCTATAAACTTTTGGTTACATCAGATGGTTTTAAAGTTTGCTCATTATTCAAAAGAATATTGTATTTAAATGTTAGAAGTTGGTTTTACACTTTAACGCAGACCATCAAAAAATATGGCATCACAATCTTTTATCAGATTTGCAGTGAAAAGCTCTTTCACTTATGAATAACTCATTTTAAACTAATTAATTAGAATTAGGTTATGATGTAATACATAATCGCTGAGATAGTTATTCACAGATACGCTATAACCCGCATCTAAAAAATAAAATCTTAAAAACCTGCAAGGATCAGTGATTTGGACAAAAAATTTGGCGCGTCTTGTTTGCTAGCAGAAAAAAAATTTTGTTATTGTTGATTATTTTTTGTATTTTGCCATCTTATGGTAGTTAGCTTGTACCAGTTATTTCTTTTGATTAGGTCGACAAAACAATCATTTTAAATTTTGTCACCTGCCAGCTGCCATCACCAAGCTTTAAAATTAAAAGATTTAAATATTGTGACCTGTTCTTCTCCACTTGAACAGCTGTGGATTAGGATTTGTCGTCAGGGTATTATCATCACTTTGGAAATCAATATTTTGAAAAGTTTTAATTAAATCTGTAGAAGAAAATTCATTTTGAATTGTTTTTATAACGTGTTCTTCTCTACTGTCGAGTTGAGCTGTCATTTTTAGCAAATGCATTTGAAACCGAATCAACAAAATACCAGAGACATTTTTAAAGTTTTTGCAAAATCCAAAAATTGTCAATCTTTTTTCGTCGAATGATTACTATAGCGGCGTTCTAGAAGAAGCACTTCTGTAATTCACCTTTTATAAAAGCCTTCTGGATTACAATGACCGCTTAAATCAGATCAAGTTGTTCTACAAGAGTCTGAGTCATGAAGGTGAATTGCTTTGTCATTTTTTCCCGCAAACATCATACGCAAAGCATATTCTAAATACGACAAATTTTTGATTTATTACTGGTGTGTAAACGGTTTCGGCGGCAATAACCGAAAACTTTTATTGGCCTACCTTTCAGAAAACTGAAAAAAACAACTTGTTAATCACAAAAAGCTTTTTTCCTGATTATAAACAATTAAATCCTTTCAAAAATTTTTTTTATCAGATTCGTATATTTTGTCATGGAATTTTGCCCCGGCGGAGAACTTTTCTCATTACTATCAAGCACAAAGGCATTTGATGACGACACAGCTCGCTTTTACGCCAGTTGCATTCTCGAAGCACTGGCGTTTTTGCACTCGAGAAGGATTGTGTTTCGTGATTTAAAGGTAAGACAACTTCACTTTTAAAGAAAAATACTATCTAATCGAAACTCGAAAATCATAAGAAGTCTGGTGGGGAAAAGTTTTTCATCTCGACTGTAAAACAATTTTTGGCTGGTGCTTTTCAAAGCAACACTCAAAAAATGAAATTTAAGGTAAATGTCTTGACGTCATCGTTTTGCACAACACTTCATCTAGAATGTGGCTGATTAAAACTGGCATTTTTTCCCGATTAAACAAAGTGCTTTCAATTAACTACAAAGGCATGCAAATAATTTATGTCGTGATACAATACAGAGATTCGTTTTGCTTTTGCATCTTTGATTACTTGAGCAATTGTGAGAACTTTGTTCTATACTACTCGCTATTTTTGCTCGAAAAAGTTCAATTTAATCTTGGTCACCACAAAAATTACTGCTATGTTTATCAAAAAGTTTTAATACCCTTAACTAGCGTTTTTTTTGCTTTGAGGATCATTATATGAAAAATTTAAAACTTAATTGTTTTGTTTGAGAATGCACAATCGATGCAGCCCGGAACAATTTTTGAAAATCTATTGAAGAAAGTTGCAAGCCCTTTGAACCTTAAAAACATCTAAAACAACTTTTTACTAAAATATTTTTTTGCATTACAGCCTGAGAACGTCGTCTTGGACAGGGACGGTTACTGCAAATTGACTGACTTCGGCTTTGCAAAGATGATTGGCAAGAGTTCTTCATTGAGGACGTACACTTATTGTGGTACTCCTGAATACATGGCTCCCGAGACTATACTTTATCACGGTGAGTTCAGAAGAGCGTTTGTAAGCTTAAAATAAAACGTTTAGTGTATGCACAAGTTACAACCTACTTGCTAAAGCACTGTAGCGATTAGTTTCATGTAATAAACGGAGCAAAAACAGTTTTATATTCTTAAACAAATCTTTGCTTTTTCTTGAAGCACAAAGTTTTCCCGTTGATATTTGGACTCTTGGAATTTTCATATTTGAAATGTTGGACGGAAAAGCTCCTTTTCGTGAGAAGAATAGAGCAGCACTGGCTGATTTAATTTTAGGTGGAATCGAGCCCATGTTAAAGGTAAAAAGAAATTTTTAAGCAAAAGCACAAAAATTTTACAAAACAATGACCATCAACACAATCTAATAAAATGTTTTTTTTTATAGAGATCAAGAGAAGAAGAGCGAATCGTCAATTCCGCGGCTTCATCGATCATAAAGGAATTATGTCGCATCCGGCCGGAAGATAGACTTGGATACGGAAAAGGCGGAATATTTCAAGTTGCTAAGCACTCTTGGTTTCAGAAAACAAATTGGCAAGATCTTAGACAAAGGTATTCCATATGCTTAAAAAATTGTGGTTTTATATTCAGCCAACTTTTAACCAATTACAAAATTTGAAATGAAGTCAAAAGAAGGAAAATTCCTACAAACTTAAGTTAAAGTAGAAAGTATTTTAAGAGTATGAGCTAGATCAGTGGTGGTTAAAGTTTTTGCCGTATTCTTCCTTTTCAGTGCTTAGGTACTGTCATTCTTCCAAAAAAAATATTTATAAATAATGAAAATAAAGTCTTTTTTTTTGGTCTTCATTCAAATTGATGATCCGAATTCCATTTATTGAGAAAGTTTCTGGGTAAAATTTATTTTCAAATTCAAGTAAAGATTAAAAAAAGTTCTTTACTTTAATCAAACTGCTTTTATCAGTTATTATCATTTAACTGCAAAGGACGAGCTAATGTTCTGGGGTCAACTTACCTTGTTTCAAGATTTTCAAATTTTTCCCCAGTTTCTCCTCAGAGATTTCAAATTCTTTTATAGGGAGCCAAGTTGTTGACTTTGAGAAACACTGGGCTAGATTTCCAAAGCAATGTAGTAAATATTTAAGATAAGTTAATGATAAGAACCAAAAAAGATTGAGTTGTTAAAGTAAAAGAAATTAATTTTTTCAATACGCAGAAAACTGTCTGCGCCATGGAAACCAAAGCTAAGGAGTCTCCAAGATACTCGTTATTTTAAACCTAGTTCGAAGTGCGAGCAAATGCAGGGGGCGGAGGAAGAATTTTCTGGATGGGATAAAAATTTTTAAAAGAAGAAACAGATGGAGCAAAATTTTGACATGTTTATTTTTTTTAATTTTATTTTTTGTATTTTTTTAGGCCTATTTCAATTTCACTTACACTAATTTAATACAAAAAAAATAGTGGACAATTATGTAAATATTGTCCAAAATAAATAAATATATTATTAAATTATTCATAAAGCATTTTTTTGAAAATTTTTTCTTTATTTGACTGTATCCGATCTTCCGTTTGTTGTTTTGCAGTGTTTGCGTTTTTTTGCCATCTCTCTTGGTGGTTTGCGACAAATTTTTTAAACTGTGATTAGCATTTTTTAGTTTTTATTTTTTCTCACAACTACGACTTTTATCTATTTCGGTTTTTCTTGAAATAAAAAAACTATTCAACAAGGCGAAGCTGGATTTTATATTTAAACTGAACAAGCAAAAAGGCTCCGTTTTCTTAGGATTCTAGAACAGGAGTCACCAATCGTCGCTGAAATAAGACATCGTTCAAGTTATTTCAACTAGCTCAAGACCTCATCAAATCTAAATTAATCAATGACACGAAGACGTTGGTGATGATAATAATAAAAAAAGATTTACTGATAATCTACTCGATCCAATAAACAACCGAGCCGCAGCAATGTTCGATTTTTATATTTGATTTTCTAGGGTTCACTGTTAGATGTTAAAACGTTTTGCCACTGCCGCTGTTGCTTTTACCTTAATTCGAATTGAATTAAACTTAACTAGAGGATAAAAAACAATTTTTAAAGACTGTACTCAACTCATTTCATTTTGATTTCATTTTCATTTAAAAATTTTTAAAATCATTTAAGGACTGTATCGGCTTATTTTACTATGCACAGTCCCTTTATTTATACTCCTGATTTACAGGAAAGCGTCGGAAGCGCTATATTTACGGCAACTATCAACTGATTACCCCGAGCTGCTTCAAGAGATGCCAAGTTATTGCTGTCCGGTTGAAATGTTTTTATTTGATTTTTAGTTTTTATATAGAGAGATGAATGAAATTTGGAGTTGCTTGCTCAGACCGCAAAGCGGAGGAAAACGCCGTATACTGTCTTTACCACAAAGACAACAGAATAGCGCGAGCAAGTTTCAAACCCGAATTGTTTCGATTAAATGCGCCATCAATCTGGCGCACATAGTCAATACGCCATGCTGCCGACTAAAACTCGACTCGTTTAAACAAATTAAACAAAGAAAGCTTTCTAAGATTGCCAGAAGTTAAGGCCTAATCTAGAACAAAAATGTTTAAAACAAGTCTCTATTTCATTAACAGCTTTATCAGGTTGTGTGATTGCAGCAAATGTTTTGCGGGTAAAGCTTGTAAAAAGAATTTATTAAAGTTCGCGACCCGAGTAAATACCCGTGTTTAATGCAGTTCGCTAAAAACAACAAAACAACGTTGAAATGACTTTGCAAAACTAGAAGTTTGGGTTTTTGGAGGAAAGGTGAATTCGTGTTTGCATGCCTGTGCTGTAGCTACAAAATTAAATTAAAAAAGCTGCATCAAAATAAAATAATTTCAACATTTGTATGAAAAGCTATTTTTTCAAAAAAATTAGTTTTTAAAAAATATAAACATTGTTCGAAAAAAAATGCAACTAATTTAATAAAGTTTAAACAATAATATTTGAATCAACTTTTCTAGTGAAAATGCAAAGTTAAGTGGTTATAAAAACATAAGTTCCAAATTAATTTTGAGCTAAAAAATAGCATAAGAAAAAGAATTTGTAGCTTGGTTCACAAAAATTACTTAAGCAGGACAACCATATTTTTGTGTATTTGTGTTTCATTTGGTTTCCGCCCAAGACGCAACACTGGTGTTTGACTTAGAAAATTCCTTTAAAAGTTCCAGTGCAGCAAGCACAAATGGGTGTCTTGGTTTAACTTTTCGGTGTCCTCTATAAAGGGGGGACAAGAGCTTTTTGTGAAGTAGATGTTTAGGGCCTTGTGCTCGGCGAGCTAAAGACAGCTTGGTTTGTTTGCGGCGAAGCTCAGTTGATAGTATACCTGCCAAGACAAATAAGTTGTCTATTGGTGTAGGGTGCAGGCATCCAGCCACAATGCGCAAAGCGTCATTGATAGGTTTGTTAATGAGACGAATATGGGCGCTACGACACCAGATCGGCGAGCACTACTGTGCAGCAAAGTGCACTAGGGCCGGAGTGACTGTGAGAAATGTTGTGGCGCCAGTGCCCAAGATAGACTCATTGAGCTCTTTGCGGTGAGTTCTGGTAATGAAAGTGATGAAGTCCTTTAGGTAAACAATAACGATATCGGAGAGCTTCCGGGGTAAAAAGAAAAGAAACCAAAAAGACGAATTAACATTAATTAGAAAAACTAGCGCTATGAACAGCTGCAATTATTAACTGCGAATTCTCATTTTACCCACTAAGAGAACAAAGTTGCTGACAAGAATTCTCATCAAACTCATTGAATTATTTAAATTTGAAAAGGAGAACATTTGAACTTTTTCCAGTGTCCTCGGAAGAGACCATTTTTGTTCGAAAAAAGAGGAAAGAAGGTCACCTACTTCAGGAAATAAACCAACATTTTTATCACTTTTTTTTGTTTAGTAAATTTTGTTTTAAAAAGTTGCTTCATTTAAAATCAACTTGAAGATCATTTAAGATCAACTTGAAGATCATTAAAATCAACTTGAAGATCTTTCTTGAAGATCTTGCTCCAAAATCAGATGTTAAAAGACACGGTCCAACGGTTTCAGGTTTCCAAGTTTATTGATTTTTTGGCGCGAAATACAAAAACAACAACACAAATTAAAAGTAATAAGAATAACACCGTGGATTAGTAAATAGACCAAATTTGGTCATCAGAACTATATTTTTTTTTGTTTTTATTTTTATTTCTATATTTATCCTCCTGACTCGGAGGAAAGCGATGGAAGCGCTACATTTAATTATATGAAGTAACAAAGGTTTTAAATAGAAATATACTTAGTATTAATTCAGTAAAGATAAAACAAACAATGTTTAAACTTTCTGTAGGTGCAATCCGCTTAAACAAATTTAATAGGCAAAATAATAACAATCCAATTGACAGTGCTTAAATAATCTAACAAGTAAACAATAACAATGGTTCAATAAATCAAAACAATAATAAATTCAATCAACAAGTGCTTAAATAAGGCTGGACAATAACCAATTCAACTAGCAAGTGCTTAAATTGAGCAAAACAATAATAAATCTAACTAACAAACAAAATAATAACAATTCTAACTAGACCACAACAATAGTCTAATAGCTCTTACTAAACAAGCAAAATAACACACCATTTTACAAAACAAGCTCGTTAAATATAAAGTTTAAAGTTAAATAGTAAGTACAACTAAGGAAAAAAAGATACAAAACAATGAAAAGTGGATTTTTAAGCCTCATCAAGAGTTATATCGATATTTACTAATTAAAAATTTTTTAATTTTTTTTTTTTTATTTCAAGTAAAATTCCAAAGATTTCATTAAAGTTGGTACTTCAGACCATACTAATTCTGCTTGGTAAAAAACCAAAACAATAAAAAATCTAACTGATAAGCAAATAGTAGCAACCCTAACTAACAAGGCATAAGTGGAGCACAACAATGATAAATTCAATCAACAAGTGCTTAATAAGGCTGGACAATAACCAATTTAACTAAACAATAATAAATCTAACTAGTAACAAATAAAATAAACAGTTCTAACTAGAGCAAAACAATAGCCTAATAGATCTTACTAAACAAGCAAAATAATACAATTTTACCGAACAAACTAGTTAAATACAAAGTTTAAAGTTAACACGGTAAGTACAACTGAGAAAAAAGATACAAAACAATAAAAGTGGATTTTTAAGCCTTATTAAGAGTTACACTGATTTACTAATTAAAAATCTTTTAAGTTTTTTTTTAAACAAGCAAAATTTCAAAGACTTTATTGAAGTTGGTATTCAGACCATATTAAATGTTCCTTGGTATCTTAAGCAATGTTGAGTCAGCCTTGAAGTTAATCTGGGTATAAAGATTTTTTCGCTGTACAAGACTTTTTATTTTTCCTGCTTCTTTTTATTCTTTTATTTATTTTTATTTTTCCTGCTTGCTTTACTGTTTTAATCAGAAAAAAGAATAATGTCATTGAGCTATCATCGACCATACATACTAGAAAAAGTTTGACTGCATTTAGTGCTGGATGTACGTGGCACGGATGGACCACGTGGTCATCAAGACGTCGGTAAGCGGGATCTCATACGTCGACAAAAGCAGGAGGAACCTCAGACATCAGTTCGTCGCTTTGTCTCGTCAAATTCATTCATAATTAAAGCACGGATTTTAATAACTGATTCTAATACTTGGTGTGACTTTATTATATATCCATCGTTCAATACTTTATTTCATATACTTTCTTTTGATTTCAATTAACTCGAGCAGGTCTAGGTTCTGGCGTTGAGTCACCATCAAGAACCATTGAGCATTACCTGGTATGATATTTGAGACAAAAATGATTATTGCAAATCACACGTACGAAAGATTGTTTTTTATCTCCAATTGTTTTTTTCTTCGAAAAATCATACGTTTCTTTTTGTAATTATGCAGTTACTAAAATATAATCTGAAGTTCCGCAGAATTTGCGAAAAAAGATGGAAAGCATTTTGATAAAAGAAACAATTTACGGCAATAGTTTTTTTTTCGATTGAAAGGATTTTGAAGGTTTATTTCTTGAAAAGCATAATTTTTCTTGACGTGAAAATTACAATATTTTAATTACACTTACGCAACCTATTTCAATTGCTAAAAAAAATAAAAACCAAAGCATTAGCAGACTGGATTACGATTGAGAACGAGAACCACAAACAATTACGCTAAAAAAGAACAAACTCTTGATCCTTTTTGCGTCTGGGTTTGCTTTATACATTCTTTTTTACGTATTATTCTACTTCGGAAAAAAAGAATCAGTTCAGAGTATTGCTTTTTAACAAACTTTTGAACCACATCACGCTCTTTACGGGGTTTTGTTTAAAATAATTTTTAACTTTATTTTTCGGTGGTGCCAGGAAGTGTGCATCATTAATTTACAAAGGATTGCAAAGTTCACACCAAAAGAAGAGTTGTTTATGTTTTAATGGCTTTAATTCAAATAGACGTCATTCCTACAAAAAAAACCGTAAAAAGACATTAAATTTGATTAAGCAATAAACTCATTTAATAGTTCCTTTGCTTTGAGATTTTATCCTCGACAAACTTCTGTGTTGAAACAGAGAAAAATTTCCAATCAAGGCGGTAAAATACGTTATTTGCAGTCTGCAATAACTTTTGTCCTTCCTCAAATGTTTACCATACCTATCTTCAACTTTTATATGGCAGTACTAGCTCCACTTTCAGTGTTATATGGCAGTCGTAAATCAATAATAAACAAAGAGAAACGATTTAGCTTTAATCGTAAAATGGTTTTTGACCTTGGGAAAGGGTAATTTACAATAAGAATCGTTTATTGAAAGACTTTCTTGGACTAATCAATCCACTTGGACTTTCAATAAAATTGATTGACTAACTTTCTAAAGCTGAATAGCAAATGATTTTCTTTATGTGTTAAATTTTTTCTTGATTATGGCGTCGAATTACTAGGTTTAAAAACCGCAATCTTTTAAAAAAATATTGATTTTCTTTCATACAATTGAGTAAATATACAGTAATAATCTTTCATTAGCCTCAAATCATACTCGTCACCTGTTCGCAGTGCCTATTGCCTCATTGCAACTCGCGTAGTCGTCGTCGTATGGCTGCATTGGCCTGTATTCTGCTATTCCTACATTGTTGTACTGCTTCGCGTAACGGCGTCACATCTGTAGCTAAGTAGTGCGACCTCATTGCGGAATTTGTCGTGATGTGATTTTTTGAGGGCACAACACAAGACGCTCAGTTAGACTGAGTATCAAACTGACATTCTTTTGCTTGCAAGTCTGAGTCTTAAATATTCTATCGGAAATCCATAGATTTTGTAGCACCACGCTGTGTCGCTCAATAGCACTTTTTTGGCAATAAAAACTGAATTGCAATCAAATGCGTCAGTCATTGTAGCCCAATGCTTTGGGCAACCGATTCATGAGTCAAAAGAGATAAAGATTGCTACCCAGAATAAGCAATTGCTTTCTTCCATACATCTAGAGAAAGACTTTATAGAAAACGTGTGGGCAGCTTTTCGTCTTTGCTAAATTGCTTGCGCAAGCGCGTGGTTAAGGGCGTCGTGTTGATGATGAAACGCGATCGACACGGTATCGGTTCAAATCATAGTTGCGTGATTCTTTTGTGTCCTTGGGAAAAAACTTTACAGCACTTTTCTCTGCTTTATGGTCTTAAAAAGTAGCTCTATATATCAGTCATATCACTAAATAAAAAATTTTAAAAAATAAAGTGTTTCGACGGGAAAAAAACTATCGTGGCATCTCGAAAACCACGTCGGGGTAATTGTTCGCCTCAATTACAGCGTCTCCGAGGTTTTTCTGCTAGCCTGGAGGATAAACATAAGAATTTAAAAAATAACAATGACTTTATTATTTTTTACATCCACAGCCACGCTGCCTTGTCCTTATCATTTATTGCTTAGACAAAAGCTTGATCACGCACAAGTGTACGAATCTGTGGTACATCAAATATTATTGCGTTGATTTTCTCGTAGGATAAGCCAGGAAATGTACGTAGAAGACGCTGGAAACATCCCAAGGTAACGCTTTAACAAACTATTAATTTACTCGGGTTTAGTTGCAGAGCTGGTCATATAAGAAAAGGTATGACTTATATATTATATATAAAAGGTATTCTTATATGACCAGCTCTGCAACTAAACCCGAGTAAGCAGACTGTCCCTGATGAGAGTTTAAAACTCGAAACCATGGTCGGGCAGTGAGCTCGGGTTCGGCGTGCGTGATGCACAATGCCACAGGTGGTACTCTCGAGTGCCATCTGTCCCAAACTCGATTTATTACAGCATCTGGTCATACGGCGTGCGTGATGCACAATGCCGTTCCTACCAGTGCAGTCTTGCACTTGGTAGGAACCACAAATCTTAAACTATTAATTCTTTGAATGTCTATAAAATAAGAATTTGAAACCAAGAAAACCTATAAAATACTGGTAGTGATAAGCAAACCTGTCTTGGATTAATTACTAACAGGAAACAAATAACCTATCCTTTTCCCATGACATCTCACTAACATTCTGACAGCTTGCCTAATTTGATCTGTTGATCAGGTGTCGGCAGCGTGGTCGAGTGGTTAACGCACCGGACTGATGATCAACATGGTCTCGGTTCAAAACCCACTTGCGCCATTCTGTTGTGTTCTTGAGAAAAACACTTTACGGCACTTTCCCCTGCTTGGTGGTCTTGACAAGCAGTTCTAAATTACAGTAATATCTCTACTAAATTACAAGCGGACAGCAATATCTTGGCATCTCCGGAAGCAGGTCGGGGTAATTGCCTACCCTATGTATAGCGCCTCCGTCGCTTTCCTGCGAGTCAGGAGGATAAATATAGAGATTAAAATAAAATAAAAAATAAAAATAAAAAAATAAAAGGTAAGCTAGGTCTTGCTGTTGGATCCGAGACCGAGTTGGATCGATCCGAGACAAAGACCTTTTTTGCTTTTTTTTTGGAGAACAATACAATTTTGGGACGAAAAATATAAAATCTGAGAGGGATTTCAGGCGTCGGATGAATGGATGATAAAATCTGGCACGACCTTTTTTTAAGAGAATACAATTTTAGGACGAAAAGTATAAAATCTGGAAATGGTTGGAAGTGATGACCCCTTTTTTTTTGGAGAACACCGTGGTTTAGGGACAAATAATCGGTCTATGTTTTAGAATTTCACACAGAATTCTTACTGCTACCCAAAAAATATTGCATGTCCTACCCATTAACTACCCAGAAAATACCTGATTACATGATCAGTTTTTGGCATGCCAGTTGCATGACCAGTCTCACCAGTCTCAGAGGTCACCGCACGCCACTGCTGTGCTGTATTGCACCAAACCTGCTAAAGGAACAGCCCACGTGTAGCCTAGTTTAGCTTGCACTTTGTCCCCCGAAAAATTAGTCTACTGGGTGATTGCTCAATTTGATCAGATAACTATTGAATCTTTTACATTATTAACAATATCAATTTTTACTTTTGTGCCATGTTTTAGACAAATTACAGCCACTGGAAGCTAAAGTAGTTCTGGTAGTATGTGCTACAGACTACTGCAAAAAACCTGCAAAAGCTTTCTATTGGCTCTACCAATTAAAAGTTATCATCGAGGAATAGAATTGGGGGAGCCGTGTCAACTTTTCAAATAAAATGAGTAAAACAAAAAATTGTGCACTAAAGGTGACTATTTTTTAGTTTTTATTTGGGCACAAGCTTTCGTGGGCTACTGCTCACTTCATCAGGTGCAATGGAATGAAAATGCAATCAAAACAAGTTTTACACAACGGCATTAAACGTAACAAACAGACATATGTGACGTAATGAGATACAAAAATATCGGAAAAAAAGTCGGAGTTTGAGAAAATATAGCAGTGCGGTGAATTACAGCAATTTAAACCAAGAACATATGCGAGAAAATGAAACGATGCGAAATGGATAAAAAAGTGAAAAACATAAATGACGCTCACGTATACAAAAATTAATATTACACGTAGTTAGACATAAACGAGTAATCTTGATTTAAACCTTGGTTAACACAATCGAGTTTGAAAATAATTTTTTGCTCTTCCACTTCCCGTTGTTGCTTTGTTTTACCTTTAACTTCCTTGATTACTGTTAATTTGAGATTGTCCAAAGTGTGGTCTGGTTTATTGAAATGCTCGGCTACCGGTTTGTTTCTGTTGTGCTTGATGTCGCTCCTGTGTCCGTTCATTCGTTGTCTGATAGAGTTGCTTGTTTCTCCAATATAGATAGCTTTAGGGCAGAGATTGCATGAAATTGCGTATATAATATTAGATGAATTACAGCTAAAGTTTCCGGAGATTTTTATTCGGACTCCGTTAGGACCAGTTATTGTAGGGTTAGTGTTTATGTTGGGGCAGAGATGGCATTTAGAGGATTTGCAGGGAAAGGTGCCCGTGATGAAATGTTGATTTGGTAAGGAGGCAGATGTGAGTAAAAGTTTGAGGTTAGGAGGTTGACGATATGATATAAGTGGTGGTGTGGAGAAGATTTGGTTAAGATGTGGGTCTTTGTTTAGTAAAGGTTGCAAATGTTTGACGATTTTGTTAATAGGTCTAAGATGAGGGTGGTAAGTGAGGACTAGGGGTGTGCGATCAGATTAGATTTGGTT
Source organism: Diplosoma virens (assembly GCA_963680785.1). Taxonomy (NCBI): domain Eukaryota; kingdom Metazoa; phylum Chordata; class Ascidiacea; order Aplousobranchia; family Didemnidae; genus Diplosoma; species Diplosoma virens. Next base: position 55,443,871 of record OY796881.1, on the reverse strand, counting down.
TGATATTCAAGAAGGGCTTCTCGGGAAATGGACATGGCCTTAATTATTTTGTTTTTGATAGTTTTGGATTTGTATCCAAGTGCGGTGAATGCATTTTTTAATGTTTTCAAAACAATTGAAAA